>UXGD01000336.1:0-66126 GCA_900474315.1 Torymus auratus
ACACAGCTGCCACCACAAAATTGAAGAAAAAACAACGCGTCTGAGTTAGCGGGTTTTCGAAACCTTCGCCGAGTTAGCGGGTTTTCGAAACCTGCGCCGAGTTAGCGGGTTCTCGAAGCTTTCACTGAGTTAGCGGGTTCTTGAAGCCTTTGCTGAGTTAGCGAGTTATTCCTCTCAGCCGTCGATATCTGGACAACCCAAGTTATTATATTTAGATTTCGATAAATAACAATGTTCATTTAAAAAAATATATTTCTTTACAGACTACCTATTTTATATACATTAGGTTTTTAATAACAATATATTTATTCTTATAATGAAGAATATTTATTCCTGACACATTATATTTTCCCTGAAAAATAATTTATAAACTAAAAAATAGAGTGGTGATCCTCGTCTCCTTAGAAAATACCAATATATATAGGTTCGGAGCAATGACACAAAGTTGATACAACAGCAGCTGTACATAAGTCATGTTATGTCAGTTTCCCCATTTTTCTGACCAACGAATTTCTCTGATGCTTCAAAATTTTGTCACAGCTTTATTCAGTTATTGAAAACCGATAAATATCTATACTAGTCACATATTTGAATATATTTTTATCATCTTTTTTTAGTCTTCCAAACTCTCAGTTCAATACTTTTTTTTATTTTCAGTTTATTGATCTACTGAGTTTCTATATAAATATCAGACATTTACATTAACAATCTCCAAAGTTAAAACTAATAATTTTAGAGACGATCCCAGTTCATAACCACGAGTATTTTCCCCATCGCGATTATAAAGACAACCGGCCGCTCCCCCGTAGCACAGTGCGCTGCACAGGATAAAAACAATGCAAATTTAACAGCTCGCCGTGCCGCGTATACGTAATTTCAGTGTTTGCAGAGTGTGCACGCCGTACGGTGCAAGAACAGCGAGACACTTCTTTGTTTTCCACCTAGCCTTTGGGATACAGTTATATATAAATGCCGTGCGGCGCACAGTGGCAAAGCGGCTCGCTCATTCTCCTCGCTCGAACTACAATATACCGGGATTCTCCCGCTACTTACCTTCACACTAGATGAGTATCGGCCGTCTTGCCAACGAATCCAGTTCAACACGCTGCAGCTGTATAGTGGGGAACTCCCGTTTTCGGGGGGACTTTCCTCTTTAACCTGGATGCCGTTCCCGGCTCCTATTTTCGGAATAAGTGTATATAGGAGCTGGAAATTCGTGAGCACTGTATATATACCTGTTGCACGTTCGCTCATACATAGTCGGGAGGAGATGCTCTTGATACGCCGAAGAGCACATTAATTGTCGGTGCGCATAAATTGCCGGTGATTATGTGTTATGAATACAATTGCGGACTGGCGAAGTACAGCGATTTAATTACTATGTAACATTACGCGCGTAGACGTTGCATTGATTTCTGAGAAATTGGGTGTACGTGCGGGATGGAAATTTTATCGTAAAGGACTTGATAGTTTTGATTTGCGTGATAGGTTATTGCGAAATTGATTTAGTTTCTTTAATCGTATAGAGAATGTAGGTTTTACGCTCAAATCGTTGCGATAAGTAGATTAATAGAAAAAAAAAGTTTTATTACCTAATAAGAAAGTTGCTCGGAGCGTTTTTAATTTCACGGAATAATTTGGAAAGCATATCTATACGCGTCGAGGAAAAGTATACAATTAAAACAAAGTGTTTTGAAAACGCTGATGTTTATATTTGACGTTAATGAAGTCGTATTTTCTTTTTGTTTGAGTATAGTCTGATCATTCTGTACATATCTTTCCATTGATGAAATAATTTATTATACTTGTACTACTAGCGTATACACCTTTTGGCGGTATTATTTGCAAAGTAAAATACAGATAAATCGTCATAAAACTTACAGCTATAGTAAGTGCGATTATTTGATGTGTTATCGAAGAGGAAACTATACCGATTAGAATTCTTCGATTTGTAATATTTAGATTAACAAACGCAGTTTAATTATAGATAGTATATATACAATACATGTCGCAAACTAGCGCGAAATAACATAAACGTAAAAATATACAAAAATAAAACATGTTGTATTTTTTCTGTTTGTTCTTTAATCTAAAAAAAAAATTATTTTCTTATTGTACAAGTATTGTTAGAATAATGCCGCTGAATAATTGAACTGCAAAACGTTTGTTATAAACAAGTCATAACAAATACCTTTTGTATTATAAAATTTGCTGAAAGGTTATATTTCAAGTAATATTTTTTTCAAATGTTGGTCGTCAAAATATTTCTATTTATTTTGCGCCATACTCTATTCACGGCATATTTTTCTGCTTCGCGTGATATAAAGAGGTACACACTAACCCAAATAACTGTAAAATAAATTGTGAGCAATATGAAAAATATTTCACTAAATTAAATACGTAATATTAACTTCCATAATACTCGTTGTCGTAAAAGCAAAAATATAATTTAGAAAAGTATGCATGAAAATAACGGAAATTAAAATAGTTGTAAAATAACTTTATCGTGAATGTAAAAAATAGTAATGAATTTTAGAATAAATACGTTAAATGCTGTAAATGTAACAATGATATATATGTTTGTATCGTTTTTTAACTCAAATTTTTTTGTTTATATATTTACCATCAATCTTTTAAAACTTTTTTATATTAATTTCAAACTTTAGAAAAAGTATAAAAGAGAAATCGTATTTATTTTATCTTTGTGCAACAAATTTACAATACTAAAGATTAAAAATAATCTGGTCAATTAAAATAAACCTTATAATAAGCGTGTTAAAAAAACCACAGTTGACCTAGATATATGGGGAAGAGAATCGTAAATAATCTTTTCACAATAACTGTTTTTCATAACTTCATCGAACACAAACTAAACATTTTTCATTATCATAATAACATGTTAGAAACCATTACCCTTAGAGTCAAGCCTGTCCACTCCCATACAATTACCATTCATCGACTCCACTGTCCGGTAAATCGCTAAATTACAATAAACCACAACTGCAAAACAATGGCGCATATTCACGCTCTGCGTAATCCTCGTGCAAAAGTCGTTACGATTTCTCGGCAGCAGCAGGACGTTCCCCGCGTGACGCTCAAGCCCATCGCGGAGAGATGACCGCAAGCGTGCGGAATCGCGGAGGAGTAGGTAGCTCTCTTTCTCTCTCTCTCTCTCCCAACACGGCGCACGCGGATTACGTCGTTAAATCGTAACGGCGAACTATGTGCAGCGACACAAGCCACAACAGCTACTCTCTCTTACCTCATCCGGGAGTTCTATAATTTCCCCTTCGGCGAACTCTCGTGCGGGTGAATCATAGGTTCCGAAGAGGCCACTCGCAGATATATAACGTATAGAACGAATGCGCGAATCCACGATAGTAGATGTCCTATAGTAGAGCAAACTTACGCGAGGGGTATATATCTAGGGATTCTAAAATACCGTGACTATTTTAGTATAGGGTCGATGGTGGGGGGAGAGGTAGCCAGCGAGTAAGAGAGAAAGAGAGAGTATCTAGATGAGCAAATCGGAGAGGCACGTAAACCGCTCGAGAATAGGCACACGCTGACTTTTGTTGTCCGCCCGGCAGCGTAAACTGCACTGTTGCGCGCGCGCATTAACGCTGGTATAATGGCCGCGTGAATTATTTAACGCACGTCGAGTACCTACTTATGGGAACCGCATATGTTCGGCGTTTCTCGAAGACATGACGCGAAGGTTTGCTTTTGAAGTTTTCAAGAAGTTAAGAGGGCTTCGTTGGAATCTATATATACGTACGAGGAAAATATATCTGCTCTAGATTGTTCGTTTTGATGACGTATGGTAAGAATGACAGGTAATTATAGTGAAAAAATGATTATTACGGAAAACTCATAAGAGCACATTATAGATAAGATTGTTTATAATCAAGTAGTACGACTCCAGAATGGTAAGACGCGTGTGTGTGAGTGTGTGTGGTGCTGATTGCTCACATAATTGTTTTATTAGTTCCTGGTATAGTTGTATTTTATTATAGAATTAGAATAGAAATACGCATCAGTTTTGTAATATGTATTTCATTACAAAGATTATGTGTAGCCATCACACGCTTATCTATTATATAAAGTTGTAAAGTACATTGCTGTATACTATGAGGTTAGAGACCTCATATAAGAAGGTCATTGATTATGTGAACTGCCACACTTCAAATAAATATATAAAATCCTAATTCTCTGAACTTCAACATTTTTAGCCACGTGATGCTTCTAATTAGTTGTTTAAATATAATTAATCGATCGTGTATTTTGAGAATTTTGTTGTTTCGACTAATTTTCATGGCTACAGATTCCTCTAAATAAATAAAAGACCTACCACCGTTGATATATTTTATGGATTCATATCTGACCCGAAGTTTGAATCTTAATATTTATTCTATGTATATACGGGCCGTAAGAGAACGTAAAGGCATTTCACCGGCACACTCTCATAATAGAAGCAAACCGCATTAAAATATACTCTATTCTATCTATTTCATACATAATTAAAGCGTCTTCTACGAGGCACGATAGCACAGCGTCCTACATAACCGATATAGCTTTCCGCGAGAATATAAGTACAACCACCGGTGAGAGCCGTAGTGTAACTCCGCGCACGCGCCCTATGTCCGGAGATGCAACGTTATGTACGCCGCGCGGCTCTGTAATATGCAGACGTATGTAGGTATATCCACATCGCCCGAGTGTCCATAAGAGCGCTCTCAAATTCGCCCGGCTATTTTCCGCCTTTTTCCACCGCGCGTATTTATGGAAAAGGGGTTGAAGCGATTATGGCGGTAATTTCATTGATCCGCGTGCCCATAAGTGGCGACGCGCGCTGTCTTGCTCTCTCCCTCTCTCCCTCTTTCCATTGATTTTTATTTCATAAAGTCCGCGCGGCATGTGTATGTAGCATGATGCGAGATATATACGCAAGGAGGTTTATTAATATGACGTATATGCCCCGCAGCAGCGACGGCGACGGCGGCGACAGCGGCTACGTAATAGTTTGCGCTTCTTTTTTTCCGTCTGTATTTGTGTTTGATTATCGCTCCGCTGGGGAAGTATGACGTTGGAGCTTTATGTATATGTGCAGCGCGCAGTGTGCGAGATTAAAATCTTTAAGTTAATACGGGAGAATGATGGATTTTGCGGATATAACTGCTTTATGAAGGGTTTTCCGAATGATTTTTTTTAGGAATGCACTGCGAGTTTACGATTATTGGGCTACTATTCCATTTTATTGTGGTAAATGTACATACGTGGAGCGACAAATGAAACTTTAGACTGATATATGCATTTATATAGATGTAGTTTATTGGCGAAAAATAATTACGGTAAAAGTCGAAAAAATGTCTGCACTTTTAACGAATAACTACTGATATAATGAAGCACTCGGTTTGCACCAGACAATTAATCATAATCTCATATAAATCTCAATTGATTATAGTTATCGCTGAATTATGTTATTAGATATGTCTACGATTTACGTAAATTATCGATTATTTTATGTAGGAAACAAGTAATTGTGTGTGCTATTTTTATTTTAATAAATAAATAGATTTGTAATTCCGAGATTTTTATCAACTTTATATCCAAATCAAAAACTGTGTGATAAGAAAGCGTTCTTTATACTTTCAACTGATACTGAATATCAATTTATTGCTATCTTAACATTTTATCACTTACATTAGAAAAAAAAGATTCTAATCACTACCCGACTGACCATCAATCATATTTGTCACGATAGTTTCAACCAATTAATTATTTCGTTGATATTAATATTAGTTTCTATATTGGTTACCTTTTGTAGCTACATTCAAACTAGAAAATTCGATAATTTACTACAAATTTCATCATCTCTTAGATATAAAATATAGAGACTATATGTTGTATAATAAAATTAAAGTTTACACTTGTGTTCCACAATATAAATAAAAACTAATTATATACATTCATTACAGAATGACTTTTTTTAATTAAATTTTTAATTTTTAAAGAAAATCCAAGTTTCTACATTTTCTGAAATATTTTCTTCGAAAGAAATAGTGATCATGATGAATATATGTGAATTTAGTTAAGAACAGTACTACCTACGGAAACCAAAGCTAGTATACTTATGGCAAACAAAAAATTAAAATTGATTCTTTTTTTCATCATGAAAGGATAAGTACTTAATTATTATAAAAATTCTAGATTTCTGCAGAAAATGTTAAAACGTGTAGCAGTGGAAAATATAATCAGATTACATATTAAATGTATGTCAAGCAGAAAAATGAGTATAGTTCTTTTTAATGTAATATTTTCTTTTTTTCAATTTCTAGTTCAAGAACCATTGTGAATTCAATAAATATTTTATATACTCGAATATGTTCATCATTTTTAACATTATATGGCGTGTTAGGACTACCTATTTCATACTTTGAAATCATAATACATTATGTATGTCACATGTTGGAAGTACGCAAATAAAATCTCTCTAGCGGCCATCCGTCTGTGTACAGGGATAATGCTGACAAGTTCTCAGATTGGTAATTTTGTGCAGCAATTGTGGGCGTCATTCCTTGGCATTGAAATCCATAACAGCAATTTTCTTGATTTTACCTTCACTAATTGAGTCACATTTCTGAAAATTCAGTGTCTTTTGAATACATAAATTCAAAGGTATAACTAATTATTTTATGGAGCATAAGATTGAACTAGAACAGAAAATTCCATTTAATTTACACCATCTTTTCGAGTTCTGAAACGCATCTGTAGGTAGAGATTTATTAACACTATGAAAGTGTAATAAAATAAAATTACAATTTCAAATAACACAAATAATTATATTCTCGCATCCAATGGAAAGAATGTCTAGTATGGTATGACATATTTTTCTCATTTTGTTAAATCATAATGCTATGTATTCTTTAATATGTGAATCATTAATTTTTTTCATCTAATATGCTACGTAGCGTTTTTAATGAGGATAATATGTTTCATACTGTGCATTATTACCACGATATTTTATTAAAATTATATATATAGATTGAAATTAAAATACTCTATTAACGCATATACCGAGTGCGACGGAAAAGAACAGCTTATAAAGGTTTATTATATACATAAAACGAATAATTAAAAATAACAGTAACAGCAGTAATCCGAGTATTAATTTCAATTGAGCTCATCGCTTTTGAATTACCTTATAACTGTATTAGATATAAAAACCCTATCACAATAACGTACACTCAACTAGCAATCAGGATGTCGTGACAGCCCGCGAGCTCTCACGCTCACAATCAATACGACACTCCTCGAAATAATTAAAGCGAGGAAACGTCTCAGCACCAGCCGCCAGCTTCGTGCACGCCAAGGAATTAAATCCCTCGCTCTGTCGCGGTGCTTTAACTCCTACATCTCTCTAACCATACAACGCTCTTCTCTGCTTTTTCTCTCTCTTTCTTAGAGCACATGTACTCATCATATACGCACGCGTATAGTACAACGCCGGTGCACTTGTTTCCCCACATACACACTCTCTCGCCTACAGCCAACCACACATTCATACAGAGTAAGCGTCGTCTGCTCCGGGCAGTCTATACGTCACACAGAAAGTAGCAATACCTGCGAGAGAGCTGAGCGCAACAGACCGCAGACTGGGTAGGATTTCCTCCGTCTCTCGGGCGCGCGCGCGAGGCCGGCGTCTACCGCGCGCTGCTCTCTCTTTCTCGCTTACGCGCTTGCGCTCGCGGCCAATCACCACGACACCGCACCACCAACAGCGCGCTATACCGCCGACGCCGTCGTAGTAGTCCGCTCTGTATTCAGTCGCGCGCAGTCCGCCCGTCGGGGAGCACTGAGCCAGTGCCGCGCGCCGTGCGTGCGCGGATGTGAGTGTACGTGCCAGTGTATTCATACATTATTGCAGAGACCCACATTTGTATATATAATATACACGACTGTCTTTTACTCGCATCTTTTTTCTTTCTCCCTTGCGTCGTCTCACATGTGCGTAAAGCAGTCGCGCGACGACTGCAACGGCGACGATTAGAGAGACAGAGACGTAGCTGTTGCTGCTCCTTTTTTCGTGCTCGCGGCGTGTTGTGAGCAACGGGGGATACCGGAGTGTGTCGTCGATGCAGCATCGCCGCAACAGCGCGTGGGAGCGACGAAGATAAGAGCCGCCGAGTAGGAGGAGTGAGAGAGAGAGCGAAAGAGATAGATAAGACGCGCGACGCGAGCGCGCGCGAAAAACACGGTGTATAACCGGGAGCCGGCCGCGCGCTAGTCAGTTCCGAGACGCTTTACGGTGACGTGAACACGAGAGAGAAAGATAGAGAGACGCACGAAGACAGTTGAGTCTCGCAGGTATATAGCAGGGATAACGGAGATATTTTCTTACCTGCCTGCACCTATACCCCTGCCTCTCCCTGACGCTCAGTTGTGGGTAGGATTAGTGCCCGACGAGAAGGAAAGTAGAGAAGAGGAAGGAGGCGGCGTTGCAGTAGAAGTATAGTAGTTGTAGGAGAGAGAATACGAGAAACCCGACACGCTCGCAGCTGAGCAACACAAAGCCGCAGGTGAGTAACGTCGATGCTTTCGGCCATATACATGTATATACATAGAGCCATTTTTCCTAGCGACTGTGGGAGCATATATAGTGAGGGAAAAAGGGAGCAAGCATAGAGACAAAAAGTGTATCGGGCGCCAGCGGGGCCCCGTTACAATGAAAACACTAGCAATCGCGCGAAGCAAAGGAGGCAAGAGAAAGAGAGAAAGCGAGCCACAAAAGTTAGTCGCCGCTCACGCGCGCGTCGGTGACGAAAGCGTCCCGAGAGCGCGATTAATGAGAGCGACGCTCTTTTTTAGGCGCCAAGTAAAGCTCGTTGGGCAATTTTTCCCCGCCGCCGCGCCTGCGTGCACCTGGTGCATTTCGCAGCAAGCTAGTAGCGCGCAGCGTTTAGGCTATTGCTGATGCCGTTTGGATTAATTATCGTTTTATGAAAGCGAGCGAATGGTTTATTAGTTCCGCGTCCGGTGCATGCGTGTGTGTATGCGTGCGGAGAAGAAGTTGCGCATTGTTGTGTATATATAGGTATAGAGAGGATTAGAGTGCAAAGCGAGTTGAAAACAAATTATCGAACGATTTATAACTATATTAATGCGCACGAGCGACCGCCGGTATACGAGTTTAGTTTTTTTGTATATGTGTACTCTGTGTATGCGTGCTCCGGTTTGTTTGAACTTTTTTTTTCCTCTGTCATGCTATGTTTGACGTGGTCAAAAGTGTTTTTTTTTTCATTCGATATAAAAGTGGCAGAGGTAGTAAGCGCACGCCTTGTATAGCTTCCAGCCGTCTGATCGTTACACAAAATGTTTTCATAAGGAAGTCGCTGGTATATAAGCTGTATAATTAGCGCATGTATTTTCGCGGCAATTATATCGCGCGCGCGGATTACCGCAGCGTGCTGAAATTATTGCGGGTGTGTATCGAGAGAACAAAAAAAAACAAATAATAATCATAATTTGCTCGCGAGAGCAACAGGAAAAATCATTGGCGCGTAACTGGAAATAGAGGTGACTGCGGTTGTAGGCGGACTACACGTGCTTCGATTGCTTTACAATGAGATATCCTGCGTGTAAATGCTCGGAGCGAGCGAGCGAGCGAGCGAGTGCCACGACGCCCGTGATGTTGTAACGGGATGGCTGTTGGTGAGAAAAGAAAGACACGCCCGTCCGTGTGCTCCTAAATATTTTGATGAGCGCTTGTACGGTTTGGAAACTTTCCCTAGACGTACCCAAAGAGCACGAGGTTGAGAGTGAAAATGGAATTGTTATTATGGGTATTGGGATACGTTGAGTTGTGGAATTTTACTTAAAAGTATTTTCATTTTTGCGATCAAATGTTTAGTTTGATTTTGGCAAAATATATAAAGGTATAATCATGTTTGTATGATGTTATACTTCTCTGCTTAAGATTTCTCGAAATAGGAAGTGACATAATGTTACCACGGCTCGCATGTTTATATAAAGCGTGATTTCTGGTTATAAAATTTTAATTATGAGATATACTAAAGCCTTTTTTAATGATAATTACGGGTTTCACTTGTTATACTGTGTATCAGTATCATCGTTTATTATTAACGTTATATTCGTTACACTTACAAATCGTACTATAATAACGAACGATTTCCATTACCTCGCGGTTCACCAATTAAACACCGCGAGAAAGCTTATAATTAAAGTAGATCAAACGGCAACAACACCTTTCAAAACAAAGCATCACTCGGCAAATTTACCGACTATTACCTAACCCGATACATCTTCATTTTCACACGACCGCCTGCATTCACGCAGTGAAAAATGCCTTGAGCTGCGCACGTCGTAAACAAACACACATAAAAGCGTCCAAACTTCCGCGCCTTCCTTAATAACTCGTGCACTGACCGCGCGCTCATACGTATACGCGAAACTTAACCTACCTCACACACACGTTACATTATAATAATAACTGCATCACGGCTCGTCCATCAATTAAACCGGACTTTAAGCACGAAAACTTTTTATACAGACGCCGAAAATAGCGTTGCTCACTCGCTCGGACGCATATATAATTATGTCATCTGTCCGAAATAACGCGCTCGCGCTTGCTATCTCTTTCCCCGCCTCTCCCGTGGATCTCCCACTTTATTTTTACGACCTATGCGGCCGGTGGCCGCTGCCGCCTATTAAACGAGAGAGCGCATGAAATTATCATGAGGCAGCCGTGTCTGCGCCGCCGTACCGGCTTTTAAAAAGCAGAGTAGTAGAACCGGACGCTCGCGCGACACCTAAAAATAATCGCACGGCGTACCGGCGTCCATGACTTATTTGTTTTCCCGCGTATATACACGCGCGATTTCTTCTTCTTCTTCTTCTTTTTCTCCGCACACGCTGCGTTGGAGATTAAATTCCACGGCCGCTAGTGTGACACGAACAAAACAATGAACGAGAGGAATGCGCGTAGTCGCGGGCTAAATAAAAACACATAACAAGGTGCTGCTGCACTTCCGAGACGCTCGCACGCGCGCACGTGCGTGATGCAGGTGAGATGCAAGTGTCGGAGCTTGCGGTTAATCGGGCGAGAACCTCCGCGGTGTATATATACACGTGAGCGCGCTTGTTTCATCACATCATTTCTTCTCGGTTTCGTGGGTATATGTTTGTACTCCGTTTTTCACGTGCCGGTTCGGATCTTTCATCCGCAGCCGTTAGATATTTTGCTTTGCCTCATCCGAGCTTTCTGTTTGCCGATGAAAATTCTTGTGGAAGGCGAACTACAGACTATAAGCGTCGAGAGTAATTCTTATGCAATGACCTGAATAAAACGAGAACGCACCTAAGCGAGCGAGCTGGATTGTTTGTTTATGTTTTTCGCGTACCTGTGCGCGTGAGCCGATTTGCATTGTGGGTGTGGATTTTCGGTCGGTGCATTCGTATATATACAACAGAGTGGAGGGAAAATACGCGCTCCGCGGCCTGTTTTCTTTGCGCACAATGGAAATATTTTTCTGTTTTAGGTTGAGAAGCGTTTATGAATGTTATTCTTCAGGAGGGAGGTGGATTAGGCAATGATTTTATGAGGCGATAGTTTCGATATTTAGGGACACCTACATACGTTTTATGATTAACGGAAAATTTTGGTGAACGAGGCCCGGTCATACGTGTTTATACATTTCTCTGAAGGCTTATATTATGCGGAGAGTTTCTGAACGCGCTGCGTACGATGTATGGCTTTCGAAACGCCTAACGGTGAAACGACGTGAATCATCTTGATTTGAAACTTATATATTTTTCCATTTGATGCGGGTCGGTTTCCAGATGAGCCTTGAAACGTATATATACGTTGTGTAGCGGAAAAAGATTACTATCTTACGCCGAAGAAATTATTATTGATGTCATACTTGAAAAAATGACTTAGCAGAGATTGATTGAATTATTTTTTTTTTCTAACGAGATCAATCTACATACTTGAGTGATATGCTCGAGCGTATACTAATCACAGTGATTCCATTACTTCAAAAATACTTTAGTATATATCATAGTTACAGAACTATTTTATGATTTATGCCAAACATTATACGACTAAATTGATGGTCATTATTGATATTTTACGTGCACGCACTATATACGAAATAGTGTGGCTTAATCAATTCGATTTTTAAGCCATTAAAGCGTCTACCACGCAATAAAAGGGAAGTTCTAAAGAATCTAATTGTTTCGATAGCCGTCAATTGAATGACTTGCTAAAGATATTTAAGCGCTATATTAATGGTAGCACACACTCGCCTGCACAAGTGCGAGACAGAGGAAAAGAGAAGAATTTTGTTTTGACATTTCGCGAAATTTAAGCTCGATTATTGCGATCCCAGGAGTAATTTATGGTACGGAAAAGTTAACGGCATCATTAAGCATTCCAAAGAAAAATAAGGCGAAGATTAATAACGTGTATACTCGCGTGCGCTACGATAAATATGTCACCTCTAGAAAAGTAAATCGATTGCAAACAGATAAAATCTGTTTAGTCATGCAAAATAAGGCGATTTCGCGAGCGCGCGTGCAGGCGATCTCAATTTAATAATCGTTCCGTAACTGTTCCCACATTATCCTTGATTCGCGCAGCCGCCTCCAGAAATTACGCGATTAAAACGCGTAATCGATGCACCACATCCTTTATATCAACTATATGAATATTCGCCACACCTCCCTGTTTAAAATTAAACGACAATCCCAGCCCACTCGTGGACGTCACACTTATACATCTCATATCGCAGCCTCCTTCGCGTCGTGCACGAACCTTTTCACGCAACGCGCGCACACCTTTCGCGCGCGGCCTTTCAAACTCGCGCGCGCGAAGGTCGTCCATCGCCGCGGCGCGCATATAACGCACTTGTAATAAACCTCGAGCGCACGCACAAGTTGTGTGTATATGGGCGTGTGCGTATAATATAATACGCCCGCGAGTGTGCGAGTACCCGACGTCTAGACGTTTCCGCGCTACGTTCCTCCTTTTTTTTTAACACACAGACGCGTGGGTTAGGTGCGAAATAAAAGAAGCCGCGAGAGAGATAGAAGTTTACGTGGGATTCGCGTTAGAGGCTGCCGGTTTCAAGGCCAAGTCGCGTGATTGCGCCTCGCGCACATGCATCAGGCGCGAGCGCGTTATCATTATTTTTGCGAGGAAAGTTACAGATGATTTTTCGCGTATAGCGGGTGGCCCAGGCGCCGGCGCGTGCCTGTGGCTCGGTATGTATATACCGCACGCGCCAGTCTCTCTTTGTCGTTACATCACATATGCAAATCGTTAATTCATCTAACGATATGGTGTCGGATTTCATTATGGCTTCTTGATGCGTGATAATTGTTTTGTTTATCGGCTGGCTGCTGTATATAAAGGTATTTTATTTATTTGTATATATGGCGCAGTGTATATATATATATATATATATAAGCGCGTCACTTATTTGCACTTTTTACAATCATCGTCTGTTTGCTGGAAAATAGGATTTATAATAAGGTTGTCAAATATCGTTCTTAATAACACTGATATAATATAAATTAAACGATTGACATACGCGGCCGTTTAATAGAATTAAAAGCCTAATAATTAAGTTGATTCGATATTAAAAGAACGAATTTACCACTTGTTAATTATTACACAAGACCATCAGCTAAAGTGAAATCGAAAAAAAACGCCTGTATCCTTTAGCCGCGTATGTGATTACATTAATTTGAATTCTAATAAGCATTATGTTATTATGCGTGCTTCCCCCGTGAAATTTCGTGATCATCATAATTATATATCTTGTTGCCAAACACAATCCGAGAGCTATATATACACGCGAGTGCGTTCTAAGGTCAATCAAAAGTACGCACGCTCAGTTGATTTCTCGAATGGAGCAGATTACTTCTTTCGTGCACAGTAGCGCTGCTGAATTCTCGCGCGGAATAAGCAAAGACACGCATAGGCCCGCAATATAATTACACCGGCGAGTCGCACGCACGTGCTGCCGACATCCGCATCACGTCCTAATTAATCGGGCCAGCAGTCCATTTTTAATCGGGTTAGAATGCCGAAAAGCCGTGCGGTGAGGCAATAATATATATATTTACCGACCCGAGAGATTAAAAGTCCGCGCGCAGCGTATTTTTTTGCTCATATTTTACAACAACGCGCGTGTATTACCGGCAAAAAGTGCTGACGCGGTAAATCGGTGGCATGCAGAGCGCCCGCGCGCGCACGCGTTGGCGGTACGAAAAAACGGCGAGGAAACTTTTTTATCGTCTCGTTATCAACAATGTGGAATATATCATCGACGTGTGTATATAATATGCATACACATACAGACATACACGCGCGGGTCTTCGATAAGACATACGCACTTCCCGCGCACTCGTTTTCCTTCAACTTATAGCTATTGTAGCCACCTTCAATGCTCGAACATTCGGCGTGACACAGATCAGGACTGATAACGAAACGCCGCGAGTTATCGATCGGCGCGATCGGCGGGCGCCAAAGCGCACTTGTATACATCTTCGTCTTCTCGAATGTATGTATATATGTTACAATCAAATGTGATCCGGTTTTTCTTCTGCTTCTATATATATATATCTATAAGGTGTGTGCTTTTTGCGTTATGCTCTCTACATAACGACGACCTCTGATTTATCAAAAAAAGATAAGAATCGCGCGCTCGGCGTTGTGATTCGGAGAGCAGACGCCAGGTGACACCTTATCTTTTGGCGGAGAAAAATATGTGACAGTGAGAAGTGCGACGTACCAGGTGTATATATATACACCAGGTATATATAGCGAGCGGTGCGATCGATTTTCCACGAATTATTAAACCGATATCGGAATTCATCCCGCGCCGGGGGATTTCGCCGAGAGAGTCGCCCGACACGTTTATTCCGGTGTACTACTACTACTACTACGCTCTGCTTTTGTGAGCGACACCTGGGTCGATCACCTTATAATACATACAGGCGCGTGTCGTCTAGCGGGTGACTCGACTTCAACTCGCAAGCGCGGGGCACTGTGTAAAGTTGCATTATTTTGAGGATCGATTGCCAGGCGGTTTATATAGCTCATTCATGTTTTATGCTGACGAACTTTTGTGTGTATAATTGTTTGATAGAATTTACATGTTAATGATAAAAGTAACGCCTTTGAATTAACGATTGGTATATATGTTTATGAATTGTGTTAAAGTTATAATGGTAATTGAAAAATTTGTCTTTGCCATTAGCATATGAGATTGTTATTCGCGCGTTGTCAGTCATCGTACAGGAATATCTCATTTGCAAAGTATTTTAACACTTTTATAATTTTGGCCGTTGTGCTTGAAGTGATACACGTGAACACAATTACTTTATCTGCGGCGAAGTTATTTTTATTCAAATGTTTGCGAATTTGTTTCGTAATCAGTTTTATTTTCGCTTAAAAATGACTAACACAATATTATATTATTATTATTATTATTATTATTATTATTATTATTTAGCAAAGTTATATCGAATGATTTTAAAAGTTTCTTCATAATATGCAAAATGAAAATGCTTTACCCACATTTCCTTAGTATGCAAACCTTATATACGCAAACTTTAATTGAAAATCCTCTATAATTCAAAAGGGTATCTAAACTTGAAACTTTGCTATAATATATCTCTCATTAATATACATTAATGGCACTATAGCTGCGTACTTCTCAAAATACTCGTTACCAATTCCTCCGCGAATAAGTGTTTTTCCAGACTGTTCGCACTGAACTCCGATATCGCTCACCGATAGGGGCTTCTAATCCGCGTCATTAGGGAGCGCTTTGATCGACACAGTCAACCTGTTGATTTGGCGCGTAATTAAAAAACAGGTGTCGATCTGTGCTGAGAAGCGTCGCGAATATCAATCGTATATAATTCGAACGGAAAAATTTTGACGACAAAGAAATATAAACGCCAGTCATTATTCTGAACATGCCGTGAATCATATTATCTTAATTCACGAAAAATGAAAAGAAACAGATGTTGAGTTTAAATATTGTAACGCATAACTTCCAAGTCGAGTGCAAATGTTTGGCTTTGAATTTTTATTGATTTGGCAAAAAAAATGAATAACATTAATAAAGTTTTAATGTAAATAATTTAATAATGTAAGAAAATCCAACATAATATAAATTTTAGCCCTGAAAAGACATTCCTACTATTCCAGTGTCTTTCAATATACCAATATAATCAATTTTTCCAAAGCAATTACCATCATAACTATACACGAGGAAAGTAAAAGTATGCGTAGATGTCCTACTGACCCACAAAAGAACCCACCAATCGAATTTCTCCCTCGCCAGTCTCTTATCACCAGCACGTAAAAACCGGCCATTTCACCCTTCCCTCCCGCACCTGTTTACTTTTTTAGTCAATGCTATATACCCCCCAGCACGATATTATCTTTCCAACGCCGCCCCCAACTGCTTCCGCGGCCAGCGGTATCGCAATCAACCTTTTTTCATCAATAATTCGAGCAGTGTGGGTCAGTATATAGCTGGCGGTAGCCACAGCTGCGTGTCGCACGCTCGTTTAATACTTATATGTACACTTTGCGAGATGTGCCGTGGCTGTTAACGCGCGAGGCATGCGGTTCGTGCGCGCGCACTCCACGAACGAATTGTTGTTTATACTACAGAGTGTGTGTGTGTGTGTGAGTCGAAGAGAAGACGGCCGATTGCATGCACGAAAATAGTATAGGTAATATCGTTCCTTCACATTTTTTCCTCCCTCTACGTCAATCGGTTCGTTTATCTCGGTATATATAGCGGCTTTTTCTCTCTGTCGTCGCCGCCGCCACCCGACGTAAATTCCCGACCGAGGCGGCACGAGAGGTCTTATCGGCTCCGCTCGCAATTATATGTATTGCGGTTAATTAAAAAGCAGCTGGAAGTATTTTGAGAGCGATTGGAGGTGGTGATTCGAGGTACAGATCGTTGAAATTGAACTGTTGTTTCTGATTTTCTTAGTGTAGGACTATTGACGACATCGAGACTGTCGTTAGTGTTCGAGTTTTAGTTTGAATATAATGGTATAATTATTAAAATCAACAAAGTTAATTATTCTGAAAAGAAAATGACATTCACAGTTATTAAAATTCATATAGTTTTGATACATTATTTATTATCATTTTTATTCCAGTATTGGAAATTGCGTTTTGAACGTGAATAATAATCTAAAGTCATTATAAATTAAAAATACTTTCAAGTAGATCATTTCAAGAAAGTAATTTACATTTGAATGATTCTGTTGATCAGAAAATACGAGATAAGGTTTTTTTTTGAAAGCGCAAAAACAAAGCCATAAACTGAAGCATTGTTTTGCAGGTCGAAAGTGGTACGTTATCTTTCTTTCAGGTTAATTACAAGATTAATCAGAGGTACTTACAGAACAAAGTACCGAGCAAAGTACTAAAATTTCAAACGAATAACAGTTTTCTCAACTAATCTATATATAGACAGTCTTTGTCAATAACAAATCACAATTTTTTAAAATTTGTATTATGAGATGTTATTCAATCGAAAGTCAAACAGAAATTTTTATTTTCTTTTACACGAGGATAAAAATAACAAATCAAGAATAGAATATTTTTATTCATTTTTATTTTTAAAGTTGCTAAAAATTCGTACTGTAAGCGTTAATAACATCAACAAGATTTTTCCGCCTATGAGCTAACTATTACGTTAAAAGAAAAAAAATTCGTTTATTGGCTAAAAGATTTAGACCGCGTATGATAATCACAAAAAGCACAAAACATTTGTATAAGCGGCGCCGCGCGCAATATATGCGGGTGACACGTTTCAGCTTTCAACTCTATAATAATAGGCAATTAAGTAACAATAAGGCCTCTTACGTCAATGCTCATTTAAATGAAACGTGAAAACGCTCGAAACGAAAATCACGTTGGAACATTGTACGGGTAAAACCGCTGTGTATAGAGTCTTATATATACTTACGCTCTTGCTCGTTTTACTTTCCTCGGTAAGTCCAAACACACACATACCGCGCCGGTCATGTACACAAAAGGCATAACCGTGACCTCTTAAAGAGCCATTTGGAATATTTTGGTAGGTTATTGTAATTCCAGAGTAAGTATAGTATACGCTGACCGTCGTGTAATGTCATTCCTTATCTGTGTACCCGTGCGTGCGAGGAGTGGATCGATCAATCGCGAGATCGCGATAGAAGACACATAATCAATTTCTATTGTTCGACTTCTTACTCTATAGATAATTCACTTTTCCTTAACAATATAGGGTTGCAATAGCCTCGTGAAATAATTTAATTATATTATTTTCGTTGGATTTTCATAATTGACAAATAATTACGATGAATTGTGGCTAAGTATAATGGACATTTACATAGTCTCAAGGCATTATTCCACGCCGCTGATATCAGCGATGTTGCCATTGCCGTATAACGCGAGTATCCTGAATTACGGGCAACGAGCCAATTTACTGCTGTAGCCAAATAGCCCCGATCACTTTTGCAATGTTGACATATTCAGCGATTCAAAAGAAGACCTAATTTAAGGGAAAACTGAAATACATCGTGCTTATTAATACACGTAAATCTTTCAAACAGTTACCTTGCATTAAATTATTTATAAACAAAAAATGAAAGTGTGTGTCCTTTCAACTGTACACACGATCGGTAATATCCTTAGAGTATAAACATATACGTATATTTATAGATTGGAGGTAACTACTGATTTATTCTGCATGCAATGTCATATATATACATATTAGCAATTTTCATAATTATTATGCAAATTATTAATGTGTGTTAAAACAAGACATTGTGGAAGTAAATCAATAAAAATATGTTATAGATCTCCTCGAAAGTTAAAATGTATAAAATTATCTATGTAAGAATGTATTTGAGTTATTACAATTTCAATTATCTCTAAATTTTCATTAATGTTACAATAAAAGTAATTGCTTTTATGTAGATTACTATAAATAATGTCCTATTTAAAAAAAAATGCAAGTTCAGCATGCAGTTAAGTAATTTTCATTAGGTAATAACGATGAAGATTCCATCTAAATTCGTTTTAATAAGCTGTATATAACTCCGAATGAGTGATTATCCTCGATATTACCTCATTAAGAATGCATTTATATTCATTTTCAAAAATAGCCTTTTTTTAACTTATAGTTCAAAAAAATGAAATGAAATTTAAGAGATTATCATCGTTAGATTTTTAACACAAGGTCTGAACAATCGAGTGCCCTCATTTCATTCTCAAACTAGATCAGAAACAAAATTTCCAACCGAAATTCCAATATTCTAAACACGCAACAGGTGTATCGCTCGAAACCTCGAAAACCCATAAACTCCACGCATACGCCACAGATCCTCACTCACTGATAAGCCCGCAGCGTTTCCACTGCAACATCACACCGACGACGAAACTCCGAGCTTCAAAAATAAAAAGAACGAAACAATTTACAAATTATTTATTAGACTCAAGGCCCAGACGCGTTCTCCATAAGAAAGCGGTTCTACGCGGCAGGTAAATGCAATCGTCGCCAGCTCGCGCGCGCGCGATAGGACGGTCCGACATACAGCAGCTCGAAGTGCCGCGAATTCAGGTGAAGGTTAAACTTAGCGCGAGCGCGTGTAACGGACTGCAGCGACGGCAGCAGCCGGCGCGATGTAACAGTACCCGTGTCTCTCTTTGACGTAAGACTAAAAACGGTGCCGTCTATGCGCGCGCGGTGCGGCCGTGGGAAGGAGTTTTTCGTCTAAGATGTATGCGCACGCGTGTATGTGAATAATCGCGAACGGAGATTTTGCGAAATAGTCTAACGCTTCGTTTGGAAGAAGGTCTTGGGTAGTCTATTGTTGGGTTCGCTTAGCTCATACCGAGGGTAGAGTTTCGCAATGGGTGAGTTTTGTCCTGTCTGAGGTTTCGGGTAATCGAGAGGACTCGGTATAATTATAAAGGCATTATAGTATGGGACGTGAGTTTTGGAGGAAAGTTTCGCTAGTTATTCTATGTAATTTTTGGACAGAAATCGACAGGAAATGACAAAATTTCGTAAAATTCTGAGGAAATTACGTGGAAAAGGAGTAACGTTGTAGTTTAGAAATTTTATCGTGGGTCGGTCTCTTGATGAATCGTCCTGGATATGACGCGAGTTTCATTCTATATCGTCACGTTGTGTGCAATAATTATAGAGAAATCTTTTTTTAGACGGAAAATAATATATTTAGCGTTAACGGAATATTTAAATAGAAAAAAATACATTAAACGTGACATTGATACCATTATCTTTAAAGGACGTATTAAGTATCCATGCGTCAGAGTTCGCATAATTATACACAATAATTCATTACTAAGACCCCTAATTAATATGCGCAGAAATAGACGTTTTCCTTTCATTTGAACAAAACGTGTCTCCTCTCCACGACACAAAGCCGCACTTTCTATCACATTATCAACAGATAAAGCTCGTAATTCAAGCTAAAGCTACCAACTACGCAGAAAGAAAGAGAAAAAAGTGCTGCTGCACCCTCACACTCGCTCATCAACCAGTCCCCGAGATAATTTTTTCGTCGCGCGCAAATGCGCAGCGTGCGATAATTTCCCCGAAGTGGCTTTGCTAAACAACGCAGCTGAGGGCTTTCCGCACGGCACGCCGCCGGCTTATCACGTCACCTCCTCCTAGACATAATGACTTCATGAAAGAGAGCCGTTAGAGCGCGTATTTTGCAACGGGGCGCTCGCGCGCGTTCTCGATAAAGCAGCCGCGCGTTTGCGCGCACGAAAATCCCGGGGGTGTGCTTTGCCTCGACTCTTGGGGACTCGGGCGACATACCCACTGTATATATGCGAGAAAAAATCTAGAGGGAGTGTGTGCATGTGTTTGTATTCGCGACGTTGAGGTATTTATTATTGAGGAGTGTAGTGGGAGACAAAAAAAAATGAGCGACCGCGTACAATGACGCGACGCTCGACTCGCGCGCGGTTTATTATTATATTTTATTTCAATGTCGAGTTGTGTATATGTGTACATCATTTTTCTCAGAACGCGAGAGGGAGAATATTGGTTTTTATGACGAGGCATAAAAGTTTAATGGTAATACTACGCGCGCTCTCGGAGAGAGAAAAAAAATGTGTGCGCGGAAAAAACTGAGAACGCGCGATTGTGTACTTTGTACACCAGGGTTGCTATGTAGATTATTTAGGATGACTCCTCGCGGCAGTGGTTATATGAGAGGGAGGTCGCGATATATTCCGACTAATTGCGGCGGCGGTTCTTTGTGGCGGCGCTCTTTTTATATGTAAAAAAACGAGTTTCTCTGCTTTCCCTATACCGTTACAATATGACTCAAAAGTGTATATAGTAGTAGCGTGTTTGGAAAAAGGCCTTGCGGTGTGTTATAAATTTTGAGAAAGGCCATCGGTTAGTACATCTCTATATACAATAGATAAGATAATACTCACGATGATTAGGCACCAATCTATTTTCTTAATAATAACAACGTTTCTCCTAATTAGCACGTAACTCGCAATCGAATTCGAAGTCACTCGAAATTACGAAAGCGACGATTAACAACTACCAATTTATCGCCGTCTCTATATTCAAACACATAGACACTTTCGCACTGTACACAGACGTACGCTTTAACAACCCAGTAAAAATGATGAAAAGCAGCCTCTATAACGACGCTCGGGGTCATAAACGGCACTCTCTCGACCGGGGCCGCTAATTAGTGCGTTTACCTCGCGCGCTCGCGTACACATGCGCGCTTGCACAAATGAAGAAAAAAAACGAAAGAAAGAAACGACGAGGCGCCGTCGTCTTCGTTCGCTGCTGCTGCGAGTAATCTAAAACAATGCAGCAGGCGAAGAAGCGCCGTTGTGTCCGGCAATGAGTTTCATGTTTCGCTCCGCGAACCTGAGTAATTCTAATTAGATTTTTTTTCCTCCCCACTCGTATGCACGCGTATACACACGCGTATGCACTTTTACAGGCAGACGCGAGAGATACAGAAGAAGAAACTTATATGCACACACAATGTTTGCATACCGGCCAATCAAGCGAGTCCCGACTGAAGCAATAATTGCACGCTATGCATTTTTGCGGTTTCGTGTATATATACGCAGGCGAAATGTATGTGCATGTGCGGGCGGAGTGAGGGACCATGAGGAACTTGGTGTTCGCCAACTGTAAATGGAATTGAAATGAGCGCGAGCTCGCGGCGCGGCGTATCCGCTTTCGAATCCCGCTTGAATTATTTAAGGCCGCGATTTTAACTCACTGTACGCGCGATATCTCGCCGGCCGTTGTTGCATTAAACATGAATCTTCAGCTTTATTTTTGTAATTGACTCGGTGAATGGAACGATGTGATTTACACGCGGGAAAAGTTTGGATTTCGCGGGGTGCAGAAAACAAAGGAGAGTGCGCGGATATGATATTTTTTGCGATGGCGAGTCGTCGTTGTTGTATTATAGATTTTTTGATAATTATGTGTATAGAAGGGTTTTTTTTAGATATAGGCTTCGATATATGTGCAATGAAAGAAAGACACTCCCACGTTCGCTGTTAATCCGGTCGATTGTCAATTAAAATGAAACATTTCGTGCCGTTTCATTAGCGATATTGAATCTTCGTTATAATCAGATTGGTGATTCGGTTTGTATAAACAGCACATACGACGCGATTAAAACGGCACAATAAATTAAAGATAAATAAGAATATGAGAAAATAATAATATCGTTATCCAATTAGACCGGATATATATTTTTAATATGAACTAACTAACCAATTTAAAAAGATTCCTATAATTTCCTAATTAATTATTCTGCAAAAATACGGCTTACAGAAAAAAAATCAACGGGAAATCATTACTTTTTGCCAGCACTTCATCTAGACAACTTCCACTGTTTCACTAATACTATATACGATTCATTGCTAAAAAAGACTTGCTCAAGTTCGCGCGCTCGCGAGAAATGGTCATTATACAACGTACCGATGATTTTGCGTCATTGTTCGACACCGCCGATGACTCACGGGAGCTCGCGCTTTTTCCATGCAAAAGTCGGCAATTTCACCTCACCGAGCTATACTCGGATCGAATTTCCTGCGAAGACCGGAGAGAGCGCGAGGAGAGGCTCGTCCGATAGTACGCCGCGCGTACTTCCGGCCTATAATCGCCGGCGCGCGTGCTTACGAATTTTTTTTTTCACGATCGAAGGAGACGCGTAACGATTGCTATCGCGCTGCCACGCGCGCTATCTGTTTCCTTTCGAATAATAAAATTCGTTTTATTTTTGCAAGATTACGAAAGGCCGATGCGTAATTTCTTCTTTTTTTTTATTCCGAGTATAGTACTAAGATAATAAAGCTTGAATTTTGGAAAAAAATGTTTTATAGCCGCTCTTGTTATATATATTGAATGAACGATTATCACCTGGTTTTTGTAAAATAGAAAAAATGTTGCGCAACTTTATTGTATCGTATGAAAAAAGCTTTTTATTTCTGTATTATCTAATACAACTATTGTTCTGTATAGAAGCAAAAGAAAATTTATGTATCGAAATGTTGGTGTGATTATATAAGCTGATAGTTAAAAATTCACAAATAAATAAGCAATGCGGAATTGATTTGTATACTTGCGGCAGAGTTGCGTATACACGAACGCTGGCGGCACACACACGCGCGCGGTATAAATATTTCATCGGATACAGAGGCTCCGGTGAAAATTTTAAGAGAATCCGCGCGCAGTCGGCGCTCTTTGTCCATTTGCACACGCTGCAAAGGTATACGAAAAAAGATACGATAGGCACGCCTCGCTGCTAATAATAATACTCATCTATTATACAAAACTCTCATTTCCGCAGCCGGTGGACCCAAACCGCCCATCCATACCACCGACCAAAAAATGCGAATAATTAAACACCAAATATATCTCGAACCTGTCCAACTGAAAATTTTACGATTTCGCGGCTATATTTACACACACACTACTACCGCGCGTTCATATACGTGTACTTTTTTTTGCACATATATAGCGTGTCTTGACGCCGCGCGCTGCACACGAATATTCTTATATTGATCCAGGTGTGCGCTGGCCGCGCTCTCGCGGGGAAAAACAGCGCACGGGAAACGAGCTCCTCCTGCATCCCCCTTGCCGTTTTCTCTCGCTCTTTCCCCTCGACGCTGAAAACCCATGAACGAGGGAAAGAGAAAAGCGCGCGCGGTGCACAAGCGGTAGGGCAATGTACAATGGACTATACCGACTGCATGCACGCTGGTTGTACTCGCTCGCACCCCTGCCATGTTATATACGCGCGCGCCGCTACTACACGAGGTCTACGAACCGCGAGGACGCGCGCACGCTCGTACACCGGATTTCACGTCCTCAATGACGACGACGACGACGGTGGCTGCTGCTGCTGCTGCACGCGAGTGATCTTGACGCGCGCGCGCGTGTGCCGCACGGGTTAGGAAATCTTTGTTAATCGCGAACTGGCGAGGGAAAAAAGTGAGAGGAGGTCTTTTTTTTTCTTTTTCTCATAGCAGTGCTAGAAACAGAAGTCGTACCAGAAATCATCGTTTCTTTTGTTCCGAGTCAACGAACTTTAACGTGCTAGTGTGTGTGTGAACATTTTTCTTGACGGAGGAGGGATTTTTATTGCGGAGGAGAAGGAGGAAGGTTTTGGAGGATGTGTCTGTGTACGTATAATGATACAAAAGTTGTAATAAAAGCGTTACGTCAAATAGTAGTTGTGATATCATCGTGACATACACGGCTGTGCGAGCTGAAATTTTTATCTCGGGTTTGCTGAATTGGATTTTATTTCATTCAAGTGCGCGGAGTGTAATAAAAGGTAAAATTAACGCGATATTGGATTGGGAGACCGAAATACGGGGATATATCTTTGTCCTTTTACGAACGGATTTATTGCTTGAAAACATGTGAAATTTCGTAATTTTTTTGTTGTATTATCGATATCTAAAACCTTATCAGTTGAAGCGTCATGATAAACTTATCCTCGTCATGATTTGATCGTATTAATTTGTTAGTTCTATTTACGTCGTAAGAGGTTGTAGTCAAAAATACTTCGAATTATATGATTTTATTATACTCAGTGAGTTCGCATTATTACTTAAAAATGCGTAATGTAAAGTTTATAATTCATGCGTATATAAACCCTTTTAATGCTATTAAAATTTTGTTGGATATTATAAGTAATTATATTTTCTGCAAATTTTCCCTCTTGTTATTTTGTAGAAATGTCGTTATTCCATATAAACCCTTTTAATGCTATTGAAATTTTTATAATTATTATAAATAATCGTATACATTTTCCGCAAATGTTCCCCTTTTGTTATTTTGTAGAAATGTTGTCATTATTTAAATATACGAACAACATATTGCACAGTATAATAATTAACAATAAATGTATTAATAAGCATTACCTGCAGAATTAACTGGAAAAATTAATCACTTGTTTTCCATAAAACTCTCATTACGTTGCGTTCTATATGCGAAATTGCTCAACTCATATAGCCCGTATGAATGATGTTGACGATTTCGCGTATTTTTTGAATACCCACTCTAACCTGTCGAATTGGGTTAGCAGTTCATTACCGAATGTCGAATTATCCGGCATATTCGAGCCGAAATGTATTAACCCCTGGGAGCACGCATTGTTGACGACCGAATTCACGCGCCAAAGTAAGTTCGCCGTAACGAGTTTGCCTTTGTGTTTAATATATACTCGTTTCGGTACACTCTCATTATAAATTTACGTACAATTTGCCTCTTTTCACACCAAAAGTTCAATTTCTTCTAATCTACTTTACACGCTTTTTTTGGTATATTTCATAACTCTAAATACACATAAAACATAAAACATAATCCCATTCACGTCGACGAAAAAAAATTGTTAAAAGCACAAGTCAATAGCTTACGTTGAAAGCGCAACAATCGTATTCTCCCCCGCAGTCAACTTTGCCAAAGCTTTATTCTCTCCGCGCCGAGATTCTATTGACACCTGCGGCAGCGAGTCTTTTCCGCGCCGTCTCCTGCGTCCACAAAGTTACATCAGAATTTCCCCATTACGAATCCTCGCGCTTCTGGCATTGTTTATACCGCGTATATACCGATGAATCACATACTCGACTCGCAACATTACATACATTCACCAAAGCTAATATACGTTTGAAAGCTGTGCGTCTAGATAGCCGCGCACTTACAACAACAATATAAGCGATATACATTAATCGCAAACAAGCAAACAGCGAGCGTCTTGAAAAACCGCGCAAACGGCGCCACACGATGTTTACCGCATACTAGCCATCAGAAACAAAAAAATCGAGCAACTCGGCTGCAGCCGCAGGTGTAGGTGGCGATCGATCGCGCGCGATAAAAATCTAAATAGAAGCGATCGCGCGCATGCCATCGTGTGCGGCCTTGCACACCTTTATAAACCCACGCACATATATACACACCTATATAATAAAACATCCTCGCTCGCTCTCCCACACACGCGCGTATATCAAGCTTTCTCTCTCTGATAAAACGCGATAACGAATGACCAGCCGAAATCGGATTTCGGTCATATAACCCCCTTTATGGAAAAAGGGAAAAGCTCCTCTTCGGATATTATGAAAATCCATTACGCGCCTCTCTTTTCCACTACGACTGAATTGATCCACGCGCCCATGCGGTATTTTATATTTCATTTCTCGCGCGACTCTCCCTCCCTCTCTCTACATCAGTCGCGCACACACCTCCGCACGAATACATACGTACGAACGTATGTACATATGAACGGCGACGTGTGTGCTTCCCCTGCGCGTCTCGGGTGTGCGCGCGGTTTATCGGTGAGAGAGGGGCGCCGGAGCGTATTAAAGAAGTGAAGCTGCCGGCGTTGCTCCCAGAGACTTACCTCAAATTCCTCCATAATCAGTGCATCCCGAGGGCGCAGGCGGATTCCTACTCTCTCTCTCTCTTGCTCACACTCAACTTACAGGCGGCGTCTTCGGCTTCGCTCGCCCTTCTCTTCTTTCGCTTTCTCGTGTGTCTCCGCAACCATGTATTTTCCGACCATGGATTTCAAAGTCAATTTCAAAAGTATCCCGTACAAGTTTAAGATCAAAGATACGTCCGTATGGTGTCTTTGACCGGCATCCGCGGAGTTGGGAAGTCTCTTAGTTTTTAGCTTCAGTTCGTATTTATATCTCTTAGTTATTAAATAAGTCTTTAAATTTTCGGTTCGCTTTTTCTTTTGTTGTTTAAAAATTTCTCTCGCGCGATGAATAACAGACAGAATCAACCGCCTACGTTGCTCGTGTTCGGCGAAATACCAGGTATTTATTGAGTTTTCTCTCTTTTTTTTTATTTGCGTACAGTGTAATTTGTTCTAAGTTTTATTTAAGATAATTTTTTAGTCTCGCATGAAGTACTCTTAACTGCGTTCATCATATTATTTTTTCTCCGTATTTGTCTTAAGAATAAAATATAACTGAGGTCATGTGAAAACTCCGTTAATTATAACGTAAATATAAATGTTATTTCTAAAAATGTTTATATCGATAATAAGTCTGTGAAAATACGGAAACATTTTACAGATACTTAAATGTGAAAAATGTTCCCATATTTTTCTTATTATAGAATTTATCTCTTATCGGATTAATGTCTTATTGTCGAGAACAATCTCGAGACCAAGTATCATAGTTCACACCATTAAGAATAGGTATAATATCAATGTAATATTCTTCATAACACTTATTTTAATTGCAAAATATCCATTAACTAAACAATGACGAAAAAGAATATAAAGTGCACTGAAATCTGTTGACTCTGAATAATCTTTGCGTCTTGAGTATCCACCTGAAAAATGAAAAAAAAAAAAAACGTGCAAAAAAGAATCTTATCAGCAGAGAATTTGAAAAACAGTCGTATAAAAAGTATAACGAATCGAATAAATTGTGGTTTTAAATTATAATCGCGATCGTACTATAGTTAATTTCTTGTGAATTTCGTTATCTCTCGATCATTTCATCACAAATATTAAACTCTATAAAATTTTTTTATATTTCCTTTCTAGTTTACCCATTTTCTCGTAAATTACCATCACATTCCTTAGCTAACGTCTTGCTAATCAAACACACTTCCCTGTGCGAGCCACGTGATACATAAAAACCATAAACAAATTAATACCGGTATGAGCAGGGTAAACAATGAATCGAGAGCTTTTCACGACACCTTCCAATATTAAAACGCGATTTTCCTTTACTGATAAGAGCACGCGCGAGCGCGGACGCACACGTACGCCTCTTCTACCTGCTCGTCACGTGAATATAATTGCGTTATCAGTTTCTCAAATCCATGACCAGTTAAAAAGCACTTAGCATGAAAAGAGCTCCGAACCCATCGATTTATCATCCCCAACGCTCAGAAAAAAGTGTCATTATTCATTTCGCGAATTCGACAAACAATCTATCTCCACTCTCACCGTTTTACACTCACTGTCTCTTCCCCTTTCTTTCTAAAAATAGCTTCCCCCATTAGCCTTCCTCACTCCGTCTCACGTGAAAAGCGTCAGTGCTAATTCGACGCCCGATAAACATCTAATCGTCGAGTCGAGTAGCCGCTATATATAGTTTTACCCCTGGGAACGGAATACACTGGGAGTGCGAAATCCGCGACTCCGCATATACATGCCCTTATCTCTCGCTGCTACCGCGCTGTCGTATATCACAGGCGTGTGCGCGCACGCCTGAGTCTCGTGTCACCTGCGCGCCGGACGTGCACCACTTGTTTTTCTTACGTGCTGGAAACGTGCAAAACGATAAAGTTGCGCCCGAGACGCTTTATCATTCGCGCGTATCATTGTTAGCTTTTCTAATTTTCAAGCTCGCGCTTTTGGAGGCGCGTGCGAACGCCAGGGCTATGGATTTTTCCACGGTATTGCCAGTGTGAGCAAATAAGACTGGCTTTGTTTGATTGAATTTTTTCTTATTTTAAGGTGATGCGCGGTCTACCCTTTACCGACGATTGCAGGGACTCGTTTTTCTCATTCAACTTACAATTTCAAGAAAAAATCTCTTTGATATGTTGTAGTCCCTTACTAAATCTACAACGAGTTTTTTTCTGAAAATTCAAAATTGAAATAGAAAAACGGGCTGTAATTATCGGTAACAGCGGGAGCCGCACATAACCTTAATGATAAAAATTAGACGTAGACGATGAGCAGCAACTTTTTATCGTTTGCGCAAAGTGTGTACGTGTACAATTTACCAACTTATGAATTGTAGGAAATATGCAGGTTTTGACATAGTTGCGAAAATTGTGTGATAAAAATTGAGTTCAAGTATGTGAAGAAAATTAGCGTGTCGTAAATTTTCAAACGTGGCTTATACGAATGAATATTCGGGAAAAATTTTAAATTTAAGATAAGAATAATTTATTGTTTTGTATTAAAAGTATTTCAATAATTTTTGGAGAGAGAAAAAGAATGAAACTTTATCGAGCAAATTTTTGAATTTATACCAGAGCAAATTAAATAATTTTCTCTGAAAATTTACATTAAGTGCGTAAATTAAATAAAAGTATGTCAATAATGAATATACATATTTATTATTACATATTTAATAAACTGCGCATGTCTTTCAAAGTTTATAAAAGTAGCTATTATATTTTCTAAAGAAAAACTTTTATTATAAATTCTAGCACATTCTAGCTTAGAGGAAAGTTCATTGCTCCATGTTTTTCCGTGAAGGTTATGTCAACTGAAAATAATACTTTGTGTACATCATTTTCTTTGTCAATTTACAGTATACCATATAACTTGATGTTATATATCATTTTAAACTAGAATTTTATACCCATATTTATCAAGATACTTGAAATGAATATGTTATTATTAAGTAGCAATTTACAATAATGAAAGATATAAACATAACGAATATTATATAACTTATAATAATTTAATTGTTACGATTAAATTTCAATTTTTTAAAAGACAATCTTATTTTCAAATCAAATTTTCAGCCTTATCATTAAATATTCTTCATTTATAAATTGATTAGCAGAAAATTGAATGCTCTTATCAATAATTCTTATTAATACGCCATTTTAAAAAATTCGAAATCGACGTCTCGTTTCCCCTTCGTTCCATGAATACTTTTAAATTCCACATCATTTAAAATTAATAATTCCGCTATTTTGCTCTCCCTATCTTCTTTATTATGGAACAGCTGCAATATCTGATACGTTCAGAAATAGCAGCTGCACATGGTTGCCTATAAGCGTCATGCTATAGATATTACGTCGTGGTCTTCTTGTTAATAATGAAAACGGTTATATGCAGGTCTGAGACCCGGTTTCTCTCTTTCTCCTCCTCGTTCTCCTCTCTTTCTCTATTTCTCTCTCTCTCTCTCTCTCTCTCGATGTTATCTACACACGTACTGCCGGGTGTCGTCTGTAATTGGCTCAGTTATGCATCGTCATAGCGCAAGGAATTTCGAAGGAATCTTCCGCGCCGCGGCCAGACATAATTAAGTCTTAAATTTCACTCCGGAGTTTAATTCTTCTATTTTTCGTGATTCATTCCAAGTGCAGTTTGAGTACAAATTTCTGTAACGCACGTTTGCACTCATCAGCGAGTTTCACATCTGTAACGTAAAATTACACCAACTGATGTAAAACCGGTAAAACCATTGTATCGAATATTAATCAATTTATTACTCTTTCCCTTATCTCCCCATTACGAGAATCCACTTCTCTTTTTACCTGATTATGCGAGAACGTCACAACTATACTATCGTCTAATTACCTATAATATACGTCAACAACGTGGCGTTCGCCAGTCGATATCTCTCACCAAATTTTCCTAAAAGCGAAGAGTCCAAGGCGCTTGTACCTGTGTGCTCGCGCAATAATGGCCTTATCAACCGTGTAGGGGCCGCCCACTCGCCGAGTCACTCAGGCATTACGTGAGATTCACTCGACGAGCCCCCCTGCGAGAAATATTTGCGCGCGCGGTAAACACACATAATGTTTTGTCCTTGGTCTCTCTCCCGTACATGATACGTGATGTTTCGAAATTACAATTAATTTCGCATGCGTGATGCCGTGTATACGCGATGCGCACGCGCGTGTATTTGTTCCCGTTGTTGTCGGCGCATCACTTTATTCGGCGCGTCCCGCGGCGTACGGGAGTTTCTCGCTGGAACGATTGTTTTAATTAATTTTTGCTGTGCGACTTTTTGCGAGAGAGATTTAGGTCGCTGAAATAAGCGTAATTGGTTTTTGAGTGGCAAAAAATTAATTAGTTTGTGCAATTCACTAATTTAATTTGTTTAATGCCTGTTTAACGCTTTAAATTAATATTGTTCGAGCATTGATAAAAAATTTATTAATTAATTTTCCTGCAAACTGCGTAGTTACTTGTTATTTATTCATATATTTTTTTTAATGCTTGGTATTTAAATATTGTTGTAATTTTTTTGTTGTGAAAAAGAATAAAGATAACAATTGTTATTAATGAGCTGTGTGCAGGTAAATATAGTGTTGTAGTGAGGACGTCATACGGAGGCATATCGTAAAACGTTGCATGTCGTAATTGCTGTATTTTTTTCATCATTTACATTTCTTATAATAACCGATAAAATGTCTCACGAGACATCGAAGCCGTATCAATTTTCGTGTATCCACACGTTTTCTATTCTACACACGCTACATAGTGACGTGGATAGTATTAAAAAAAAAGTTTGTTAATCGAAGTTCGATTCAATATTTGTTTAACGATAAAGTAACAGCCGCACAAAAAGAAATGGCTGCGTGATGAATATTAGCATATTATTAAATCATAAATTATTCAAAATTATATATTTTTTAATGTAAATCATAACAAGCACCAAAAATGAAAAAAAAAATTATTCAAACTAATATTATTTTTTAAATGGAATTTTATTGCAATATTATATAATTAAGGCTATGGTTGCAAAAAACACTTGCGAGAAAATCATATTAGACCGCGATGAAAGGCGACAATGTTATTTATCGTTGTCGGCAGAAGTCGGCTCTTTATACAGCAGCAATTTCAATAATCGATCAACAAAAGCATTCTTTATTCCTTAATTTTGACAGATTGCATCTTCGGCAGTGTTAACTGGATCAAGGATTTGCCCCTGTGACGAAATCGGTGGGGTTTACTCGTACCTAGAAAGACGTTAATAAAATCGTACTTTAGGCCCCCAATGCAGATTTAACCAGTTGTGAACCAGTTGAACTAATTTCTTCGCTATTCGTTGACGAGAAATTCCATCACACGTTGAATAATGGAGTAGACGCGATTTCGCGATAACGTTGTGCCAATGCGAATTTTATCTTGTTTTCAATCGTTTACCTGGACTGCCGAAATTAGTAGCAAACTTAATGACAAGCACTCTTTATATTTCCTGCTGCTAACGATGACTTTCTTGCGTATACGAATGAAATTTAATATTTACATTTAAATACAATTTTAATTAACGATAGTAGGAAGGTTCCACTTTATCAAATTTTCCAAAGTTTCAATTATTTGAATGAAATATTTCTCACGTGTCTTCATTTCCACATGTCATTTTAATATATTTTTAAAGTATTAGTTCAGTTTTCAATATAAATTTCCATTCAAAATTAAAATATACACGTAACTGATAAAGTACTTTTATTTTTTTTTCTTAATTTGATCAAGCTCCTAACATTGAACAAACAAAAGCACGCTAAACACTTGGAAAATCCTTCACCGATCTCAATTTAACGCTTGCTCGAACCGCTCGCATAGTATAGTCTTCATTCCGCCCCGTCGTGCAAAGCAAACTACAGCTCGTCCTAATTACGAGTCGCTGCGCGCGTCTTCGCTAAATAGACTCGTGGCTACTTGGCGCGCGCGCGCTCTAACGCAGAATACAAGAGCGGAAAAAAGTACCGCGCGAACAAAGAAGATCACGAGCGAACAATGCTATACGCAAGAGATTTGCCAAAGGACGCGTTTATTTATCGGGGTCTCGTTGGCGCCTCGAGGTGGAGGTGGAGGAGGAGGAGGAGAAGAGCCTTCCATTGTGACACGCCGCGCGTGACCCACTTTGCTTTTCACGATTTCCGCGCGAGCATTGACGTTGACGAGCCTCGGCGACAATTTGATTTATTGGATGAAGAGAGAGCGAGCGAGTGTAGGGTTAATTCGGCAAAGGGGGTTGGAGTGGCCCTCTCGAGTTTGTTTTTTTATACACGACACGGCATTTTCGACGATTCCGGCGTAGAGGGATAAAAATTAGTGCACTGTCACTCGTTCCCGGTAGTACGCCCCGGGTATTTGGGTCACGTTTGGAAAGTTCTTTTTTTCCGATTACCTAGCAGTCGAGGCCTAGATTTGAAATGGCAATTACTTTTCTTTTCGTTAGAGCGTACGGTGAGAGCGAAGGATAATGGGTAAATGAACTTTTCACGCTTTGTGTGTTATAGCGCGAGCTCGGCGTGTTTGAATAATTTATTCACGCAGTTGACGTGTTTTTTTTTCAAAATACAGTCAAGGCCGCGTGCGTGTATAGACACGAGACTTTACGGCTGTGGTTGCAAAATTCTCGTTGTAAAATATATTTGAATTTGAGGAATATTATTAGCTGCGGGTGCTAGAGTGTGTTTGTTTCAATGCGATGGCGACTAATTGTTTCATAATACAGCTTCTGTGGAGTCAAAACATTGCATAATTTTGATTAGATACGTTGAAATACGAATATATTCCTAAGTGGGAAATGCGTTTTAATATTCTAGCCGGCGTGGGATACCGATAACTTCGCGGTCTCGAGTATCTTACCTAGGAAGTTTCCCGGAAATCGTAAAGTTACAGGATGCCTGCAACTCACAGTGATAACTCCGTTTACAATGCACAGATAACTTCATGTCTTTGAGTGAAGATTGCATTCGGTAGCTTCTCACGTAGGTGCATATACTTTTTACCGCGAAAAGAATTTATTTCCCAGTCGGTGCGAATATCCATGTAAATTTAATCAGCTTTAATAAATTTCTTTTATAAAAGGTATAATAAATAGTAGTTCTTTTTTTCCCCAATAAATAAATTCAAATCGTTATCGGTGCAGAGTTCATCGGAGTTGGCAATAAAAAAATTGACTTTAGATCAATAACTGTGGGCGTACGTGCCCCGCGCGAAAAGACGATAACTTTTTTCTACGAACCTACGTGCGCGCAGGTCGCTCCCGCATGTTATCATCGCATTGTGAAAAACACTGTTACTTTTGCTAAGAAAAGTTAATTTTAAATTCAATGCGGAATTGACTACTCAACTTGTATCTTAACGAGAGGATATAATTATATTCGAGGTACCAAACAAAAAAGATTGTTACAGTGCTGCGTTCAAATCGCATTATCCCAGGTCAATAACATTTTCTTATCGTGGTGTGCGCGCGGGGGAAAATTATGTCAGCCATCAGCGGAACCAACTTCGATTAATTCTTGCAAAAAGCAACATCACTCGGAAAGATGAAAATGCAAATGAGTTCATCCCCCGCGCAACGTAGTCCCCTGCCCTTCTCCCTTTTCCTGTATTCCCTCCTACGTGTACGCCAACTCTCACATCGCTCGTCTATATGCAAAAGCGTCGCGAATCAATGCGATCGATAAAATCGTATTACGTAATGAACCGGCTGCGCGCATTAGACGCGGCTCTAGGGCTTGCGATGAAAAACGACCGCTAGAAAGAGAGAGAGAGAGCTAAGTTAGCTAGCTAAGCGAGGAATCGCGAGAGAAAAGAAATTGATTCCGAAATACTAGCGCAATTTTATCGCTCGTTCTCGATCTGCCTCTGCGAGGCTCTGTTTTCATGCGGCCACTGTCGCGGTCAACCACGCGCTCGCGACAATGCCGTTCGCGCTTATCGGCAATCGTACGAGTTTATGGGACCGATGAATCACGCTCTCAGTCGGCTGGCCGGTTCATGTATGCACGAATGCCCGATTTATTTGGTTTATTAGCGCTCGAGAGTCCGTTAATATGTGTGCGCCGTGCATGTGTCAAATTAGTCAATGATAGTGCCCGAGCGTATATGCATGCGCGAGACTCGAATACAATGGCTAATTAAACTCAAAATCGCTGGAACGGATTTCTTACTCGTATGTGTGTATGTGTCGCGCACGCGCGGCAATTGATTCGCGGTTAAATTATGCGCGGATGAGATTGTAACGAGACATTGTGTTCGTTTATCGCGTAAAATGCTTCGTGTGTAGCCTGATGAGGGACATGAGGTGTAATTAGCGTGGCAAACAAAATAATTGAGGATGTTTAATTGAATTTGAGACGTTTTTTTTCTTTATTTCTGTAATTATTATGTAGGAAAACTTTGAAGCATGCCTTGTATACTAGCATTGAATTAAATGCGGCTTTTCATTCACACTGCGCGCGTATCTTTTAATTATCAGGAAAGTTGTACAATGCAAAGATTGCTTTTCAATTATAACATTTAATTGAATGTGTGTTTACTTTTTGCAGCTTTCTAAAAGGGTTCTAATTAGCGATAGTTTTAAATTATTTTTAGAAATTAATGGTTTATTTGTATTAACTGTAAAGATATATTAGCTGAACATAATATAGAAAACTGGAGAGAAAAACGTTATAAAAATTTGGATTTTTATATATGACTGCACTGTAAAAAAATGTCATTAAAATTAATGCACATGTAACGGAAACACAATTTCAAACAGGTACATTAAATTTAATGTACTTTGAGATGGTCTTTTATCAAAGCTGCGTAAGTTAATATAAAATCTGCCGACTGTAACCGTATAACATTAGTTTCAAATTACGCTGATATTCTCTGTCGTATAATAATGTCGCTGTATTCGAATGGCGACATTGTTATCTTTATTGCTCATATCATTTCGTTCATTAAAATAATATAAGCGATTAAAGTTCGTGGGAGCGAAAAAACTCGATATCACTGTGAAGGCGATCTCAACGTGTTACAACCTGCAAATGATTCCGTCTAAATCTAATCATTACAATTACAAATCTCAATTAGGCAAACAATTTATTAAAAATCTATAACAAAATAAAGGTAACATGGCAATGGTATTTCTGTTTCAGCTATGTCAATCGACGAGTCGCGACGATCGCAGCGGCCGTACAGGTACGGCATGGTCCTGCTATGCGTCGGCGCCCTAATAAACTGGCTCGGCCTCGCCGAGAACTACGTGGAGCCGGTGCGGTACGTCGGCGTCGCTTGTATTGTCGCCGGCGCCCTCCTCATCTGCGCGGCCATGTGCTGCTGGCTGCACGCCCCGCCGACGAGGACCAGCACGCAGACGCAACGCAGCAGCCATCCCATCACTGCCCAGGTTGGTGTTTATTCCCACCACCACCATCACCCCTTCCGGCACTCGATTAATCTTTCTCAGAGCTGTTGCATGCACAGGAGGGAAGGAGGGAGGGGATTGCTTTCGTTATAATTGCTAGATAGGTGTACGGGGGGAAGCTTTTTTATTGTTGGCAGGTTATTCTTTTCTTCCTTTGTTTGCTTGGTGAGAGCAATCTTATCAGTACGAGTGAGTTTCTTTTCAAATATTGAAGATGTCTAGACCGTGGTCACGTGAAATGTGCTGTTTTTTCGTTCGTTGATTCTCAGATAAAAGTTGAGAGGATGTAAAAAGAGTATATGAAAATCCATTTAAAACAATTCGTTTGTGATTTGAAATAATAATAATGTTTATAGTACTGTTTGAAATATTGTAAAAATAAATTTCTTCTATTTATATTATAAGTAGAAGTATTTTAAAGAAATTATTTTAAATAAAATTAAACAAACATTACCATAATTTTATAAATAAAATAGGTAAGATTAACATTGAAAAAGTTAATAAAACCTTTTTATCGCCAGAGAAGCGCGAACGATCAAAGTCGGCATTACGTATATATATAAAACAGTTTATTTCACTTGTCTTAAGCGTAAATATTGGACGCGCGACACTTTATAAGTCCAGTAAAACTAGATATTTCTGGAATGCGGTCTCACTCTTTGTCACTCTTCGATCGTTCGAAACAGCAAAACTAGATGAAACTAACCGATTTTGCTGAAAAGAAATCAGCCATTCACGCTCCTTCTATCCATCGCGCCAATGTTAATCGCGTTAAAAAAACATCGATTGAACGTGTGACGAAGCCTGTTGATACCTACGAAGAAAAAAAAAGTTTTATTGCGCTCGCTGGCGTAATTGGAATGGTACTTTAAAATTATTGTGTCCGCGCGCGTAAAGCGAGCGACCGCAAGAGCAGAAGCGGTCACTTGGCATTTCTCCCCCTCGTGTGTGCCTAGTCGCTATACAGCAGGTTGTGTGTGTACATCGTCCAAGCCTGTTATTTAACATCGAGTTAAAGTTTACTGTGGGCAACTTTGCTCAGCCGCTTGAACTTTTTTACCCCCCGGTCGCCGTGCATTTCTCGAGTCGCCAAAGTGGAGCTTTAGATTACGCTCGGCCGTGCAATGAAACCGAATTCCGATAAAAACCGATTTATGAGATTATGGGTAATCGATAAATGCGCGATTAAAAGGTACGCGAAAGACGTTTAAAGTTTTAAATATATGTAAAATCAATTGCCGTTTTCGAATCTTCTTTCGTTCTTCTTTGGAATCAACACGATTTCGTTATCATTGGCGGCGACGCACCTGGCAGCGAATGCGCGCGATTTGTTTGCTCTCCTCTTTAATATGTACATAATGCTTTTTCCTCTTTTGACACGTCAGCCAAGGCCGGTCACTTATTCAACGAGATTTTTCAGGTACGAAGGCGTCGCTCTTCTCATTAGCCGTGCGTGTGAGAGACAGAAGCGAGTGAAAAACCCATTTTAATGCTCTTGTCGTGCAAGTGCACTCGTGCTCTCCTATGTTGCATGTACAAGTGACGTGTCAAATTCACGTAAATACCTACTTCTCATTTAAGTTTCAGTCAACAAGTGCATATACGTGCTTTATCAGCCGACTTTATTGAATTGAAGCCCCCCCGCGTTTATCAGTGACAAACGTCGGCTTACGCGTGTCACGAGGAAACAGGATTAGGCTTTTATGCCGCAATTGTATTTTACAACACGATATATAGTTGTCAAATATCGTATCTATTTTGATTGTATAGAAACGTTAATCGTTTTATTAGTACTGTTAAGATTCTTTTTCTATTGTTTTGCGTTAAACATAACCGTAACCAACCGTGAAAACTGTAAAAACATCTGCCTTATATAATTTAACCGTACTTCATTATTCACTCTTAATTCGACAGCTCATTAGATAAAGCTCAATTCGCAATACATTGTTCTCGGCTAATCAATCGTCTTTACTGAGAAATGCAATTTCGCGTAAAAAAAAATTTCGAATTAGCATGAAAACCGGAGATACCATTGAGCAAACGCGCGGTTATTAAATTGGACGGCAAATATGCAATCGGATACCTGCATCTCTAATTATGCAAACAGACTGCGGGAGAGCTGACTCAGTGATGTACCCGCTTTAGAAATCGCTGCCTTTGGGCGAATCTCTTTTATAACGCTCTTAAGAGATTTCGGCATGAATGCGGCGCCCCAAAATTTTTTGCGATAAGCCGAAATTAAAAACTGATAAAGCACGCGAGCTTAAATTCACCAACGGCGTGTATATACTTCCACTTCGAAATTTCTTTTTTTAAAATGATGTGTAAGAGCATAATTTCTAACCAGCGTTTTCAAACTCGATTAAACCGTCGAAAAAACGTTTTTACTTACGAATCGAATGCAACGGTAGCGTTAATCTATAACGCCGCGCTAGTCGCGCAAAACAGAAATACAACGGGCCGAGGTAAAAGACGAGTCTCTTTCTATCTCACGCGGGAGAAGCGTGCGAAAAAGCCAATCTCGCGGTTGATCGCGCGCTCGCAAAAAAAAACTTTTGTAAAACCTCGCCGGGACAAAGCGGCGCTTATCAAGCGCGCGGGGCTCTCCGTTACGTCAAAAGCGTGTCCGCGCAAGCGCAGCTAGCGCAGAAATCCCCGGTGGACCGTGTTTAATGGCGTTTCGCAGCCTCTGGCTTTGCCTCTCTCGTCGTGCTCATTGAGTAGCGCGCGCATTGTTTTTTTTCTCGCGCTCTTCTCCCGATTTTCGACCCACGCGCGTAAATAAATCGAGAATGCCTGCTGCTCTTTTGGTTTGTGTTTTCGTATTCGGGCTGTTTGTTTTTCCTTTCGAAAACTTGGGGCTCTTGCACCTATAAATTTTGGAGGAGGAGGCGTGCGTGGTTTTTGCTTTTGCCGGGATTTCATTATTTTCTTAATTTACATTGTATAGGATTGTAATTTCTATGTAATGAATTATTCTTCGTTGCGATTCAGTGGTTTGTTTTTTTGTTGTTGTTCGTTATATAAAGTTTAATGGCGCATTTTTTTGATGGGAAAATTAAGTCGAGCGTCACTTCGGTGAATTTTAGAGAACTATAAAGTAATATCTGTAATTTATTGGCGTTTCGTGGGATTTATGTAAAACTATAAAAGAAAATGCACGTTGCGCTATAAAAAAATATGCGATCGCGTAATCGCTTTGAATTTCATTATGATAACTTTTGTTGTGCCGCCTGGAAAGTATAGGTTTCTTCTTTCAATATAAATATCGCGTGCACAGTGACGAAAGAACGTCCGATAAAAAAAATTGAAAAAATAAAAATACAGTATATGAGAAAAATACTATTAGAATCATTCATATCTTATTAAATCTTTGAATTTGATAAGTTTACGATTTATATAATAAATATTTTCTATTCGCGTATATAAATAAAGCATAATCTATACATTCTTATGTTAAACCAAGAGTACAGACTAAAATTTAACAATCGATGCTCGTGTATCTCTAGAAAATACAGCCGACGCGAATAATATATTAGTGCGATAGCCAAAGATTATGAATTTTTCAGGCTGAAAAATCAATATCGCGACTACTTACTAAAATAGGCGCATTATTATCGTGGGCATATATACGTAGAGTTACCGGTCATACGTCAACTATGTACTCCGTATCTGTGCGAGCGAGCAAACACAGCATAGGCAAATGAACCACTGCTGGCGTCGTATTAAATAACCTCACGTAAAATGGGAGTTTTTAATTACGCATTTTAGCGACACAGAAAGTGACATCATTATAATGTTAAGATTAAACGTTTTCCGGTGATACGGCGGTATATACCTTTAAATATACCATCATTATCCGTCCAAAAAAATACCCAGAATATGTGACGAATGGCTCTTTTTTCATTCTTATTCACCGCTGAAATATATTTCCGTCGGTGAACGCGGCCCTCTGTTCCCAGAAGAGAATCCGCTATGTACACGGCGCAACAGTGAATTTAGCATTAAACTTTTTACCGAATCGTACTGCGCGCGAACGAACGAACGGAGCGAGTCCAATCGACGTCTGTATAGCCGTTTTAATGGAATTTAAAAAAGCCCAACGAACCGCGGCACAATGAAAGTCCCGTGATGAAAAGAGAAAGAACAGTCAACGACGACGACGACGCCTTCCCATCGCACAGCGCGCGAAAAAAAAAAATAAAGCGCTTTTTCACGTTGGCCTGGATTCATCGCACGAGGCGGCGCGCGCACCACGGCAAAACAGGGTTACACAATCGAGCTCTTCACTCTCTTTCTCTCTCATTCGCGGCTAACCATAAGGATATTCACCCGCGGAAGTATAAATTCGCTTCTATATTTATCACCGCACCGGCTATAGATATACCTCGATATATACCTATGGCGACGTGCATATACATACTTAAGTACGTCTACCTGCGTGCGTTTCTCCCTCTCTTCTTCTCTTTTTTCGCGTATACGAGAACCGGCAATCGCCCAGTTGCTACTTAGGAAAGGGGCGAGGGATATAAATGTCAGCTAAAAATAGAAAAAGAGAGAGAGAGAGTATACGAGGGAGGGACTGCACTACTACGTGCGCATACGTTATATAGTATACCTACACGTATATATATAATTGTAAGTTCCCGGCTATCTGCTATGACATCTTGTTCTCGTAAACTGCATACGTGGAAATATATATAATAAGTCCGGGTGAGGTCGGAATCTAGTTTCGCCTATTCTTTTTATTTATAGCCGATGAGAAATGCGCGTTCATTATTCATCACGCGTGACCGATTTGCGCTAAAAGTCGCGCGCGCTCGCGGGCGAGCTATAAGGATTGACGATGCGGACTATATGTGCTTTTTATTTCGCTATAACGATGTGTAAGTGTTTCGAGTTAAAGTTTCATGCCGATATCAGCGTATTTCAATTAGGAGAGAGAATGCAATCGATGGCAAATTGAGGTGTGAATAATGCACGCGGTTTTATCGATTTTGATTAGGCGCCGCGCTGCTTATTGATGGTCGGACTTTTATTTTTATACCCTGTGATTTGTTCATTTATGTGTGTCATTCCTGTATATCAACTATAAATCTCTGCGATTGATAAAAGCACGCGTTTCAGTTTGCTTAATGTTTTACACATCATTACGAAAAGTAAAAACTTCCAGTTATTATAATGTGTTCTCCATTTGAAATACCGCTGTTTTGATGTATAAGGGAAAGTTTCGGTCTATTTTGAAAGTTTAGGTGTTAAGCGAATACTTTCGTGATGGAAACTTCCTATTGATAGAGTAGCGATAAAGTATCTATACGGCGGCGCGGCATAAAGCCGCGTAGTCCCACTCGAAAAGTGATTTACGATGCACTTAGTTTCGAAATTCGTCAAATCCATTTTCCATAAGAGCGATAATTAAACGATCGAATAGGTAATTTTAGTCGTATAAGAGGCTATAGATGTCCTATAAAAGGAAAAGCATGAAACTCACTCTGAAAGCTAAACGTTAAATTTGCAACTTTAATTTTGATCGATATTATAGATGTGGAATTAGCTTTTAAATAGAGACACTGGAGAGTTTTAAGAGAAAACATATCGATTCCAGTTTTGATTACATGATAATTTTAACTCATGTCTTTGATTAACTATAGTATACGAAAGCAATCTATTTCATGATAAAACATAACGATGTTCTAAAATCTTTTTTGTGCCATTATGAATACTTGAGCATAAGTGTAATAAACTCGACTTGAATTTCCCCAGACATTTTTTCTTTCCACAATCACGCGTGGTAATAACTTTTGTCTCCAATAACGTGCGCACCAATTCAAATCCCACACACACACTTCTATCGCGAAAATCCAGTAGCTACCACTACAACCAGCATTTTCATCGAAAATTTCATCGCACACGCTCGCTCGCTCTCGTGTCTCCCGCGGCGTTCACGTGACTCTCAATTCACCCAATATGCACTTTAATTCAGCGTAATTGGGCGCGCTTCAACCCGCGAGCGAGTCGTCATCGTCATCACCCGTCCATTCATTCTGTCTGCCTCCTCTCTTCCTTTTCCCCCCTATCGTATCATACATACACACTTACTTATACTCTTTCTCTCTCTTTCTCTGTCGTACTAATTCATACTGACTTGGCGCCAACGCGCGTCCTTTCGATTTTGCAGATCGACGATCCGATCCACGTGATCTCGATCGAGGAGCCGTCATCGTGCTCGCGTCAGAAGCCACCGGACTACGAGGCTGTGGCGGACGCGCCGCCCAGCTACGACGACGCCATCAAGCTCAATCCAGGACAGCTGGCGCGCACGAGCCACCACAGGAGTAGCATCGGCGCGGCCTCGGCTCTGTCGCTCGAGCACACGATACCAGGCGCCGTGGTTGGCGTCATGACGCCACCGCCAATGTCCGCTAGCGCGATGACAGTGGTCATGCCGCCGTCGCCCATCGGCCCGCCCACCCTCACGCCACCGCCACCTTACGCGAGGTAAGAGAAATATTGGTATATTGTTCGGGGGTGGTTGATTGACTTGGTTTTGGTTGGGGATACCGTTGGAAACTCGTGACAGCTCGGTATTTTTTTAATAAACGTTATAGGTACAATAATATTTGCATATCAGCTATTTTTCCATACGAGTGCTTTTAAAGTTTCATGTTGCCTTGTTATTTGGTAATGGAATTTGCTTACCAGCGATGAAAATAGATTTTTTTTATAAAAAACACAAATGAATTGTTCTAGTATAAATACATTCCGAAGATAGAAGTAAATATTGAGCGAAATTGATTCTCGAAGAAAAATATGCGAGTGGAGTGATAGACATCTTTTCACACACGTGATTTTGATAAAGCCATGGTTAACGCGTTGTTATCAGAAATAACAGATACAAAAATATGGATCTGAATATATTTTCTTAACATTTATCTGTAGTACAAATTAAAGGTAACGTTGTTTGAGAAGTTTTACAAAAACTTTTTGAATTTGAATCAAATTAAGAGGGTCACTATAAAATCACGTGAAATTTCCATTGAACCCTTTCTTTTGCGCTGAATTACAATACAAAAAAACTTGTTCAAGTGCCAATTGTTATCAAGCACTTGACTCATTGTGAAATGACGTAAAGGCCACTTTACGCAATGCAATACGTATCAACTGCGTCGGACAATTTCTTTTTATCAGTTTTTTTGGTTACATGAACGTTAACAGCACTATCTTTGACTTTTTAATGTAACTGTAATTTCAGTATTTTTCTTAGTAAAATAGAGGCAGGTAATCATTTGCAGATCTCTTTCTGCAAAATTACATACTCAGTAAAAGTAGAGTTAAATTTAAATGATCGCTTTTTACTGTCTTCGCATTCGGGTCAAATAAATAAATAAATCAAATAATACGTGTCAACTGTTTTATTATGAATATCTCATCTACGTAAATTACGTCTTTTTAATTGTAAATATAACCAGTATGAAATCTAGCACAAAATGTTAACTTTGATCTTATAATAATTGATGAGATTTTTTGTTAATTGAATGTTGACTTTTATCAAGTGTATAACAAATAGTATATTACTCAACAAAAACTTGTATAAAAATTTGAAATACTACTGCTTCTCCTAGACTATGTTAAATAATAAAAGTAATTTTTCTATTTTTCGTTGCAGGTGAAGTTTCGCACCCGAATCCTCGCGCTTCTCGCGACCAGGACTCAGGCCGATTCGCTAGCCGGTCAAACCTCTATCCCCGTGCGTACGCACTGGCGGCCTCCATAGAACTGCGAGAACAGTCTCTTCTGCACACCCACACGCGCGACGACGCCCAGCAAAGAATGCGCCGTTTCCGCGAGCGGAACCAACAGATGCGAGCGCAAGCGGGCGACGACGACGCGGACGACTACGACAACGACGATGACGACGCTAACAACGACGACGACAACAATGCTGATAATGGAGAAGAAGGGAATATATCGCGCACCACGTAGAGGCGTGGTGTGTCGGATGTACATATACATAACGCGATGAAGAACGAGATGAAAGAGGGGCTAAGCCGTGTAATATACAGTTGATGGTGTGGACTATTCACAACTCATTATTACACACAAGGCTCGCGCAGGGACTCCGCCTGTGCAGAACGTTCGATCGGAAAATGCGCTTCCCTCCCCACATTTGTATACCTACATACGTACGCGATGTAGATGCATATACTGTACACGTGGCACGGCAACGAAACGGTCCGAGTATTATGAGCGTGATGACGATGTTCGAAAGCGATTGTAAAAAGCTGCACGCGAGAGCGCTGGCCAATATAGCCGTTTAATTCAAATAAATACCGAGTTTCTATGGATAATAGTATATATACGAATGTGTCCGTCAGGGACTAATAACTTTTGTTTTTCTTTTCGTTGAAAAGAATTTCTTCATTTTAAAAGGAAGAGTTGTTAGTTTCGAACGAATGTATACGCTAAGAAGTATTATGATAAGTATTTAGTTAAATCAAATAACAATCGTTTGGTTGACGAAACGAAAAGAGTAATAGAAAGAAAAAAAAAACAATATAACAATATGCGCATATTTACTTTAAGGAAGTATCGCAATAGTAGGACTATTTATTTGAATTAAATATATACAGTGTTTTCGGTGTATGTAAAAAAAACTGTAAAGAACGTTACGAATCGTATATAGAAACTAATTGCGACGTTCAACGTGCGTGACAAAGACGATGATGATGATGAAAAAGAAGCAGCGAATAGTATGGAAGAATGCGTGTGTACACGTGAAGTGCTCATCTCTAGTCAGAGAACCGCGACAAGGAAGTGTCCTGTCGCGCGGTCGACACAAACTACTACTACACTACTTACCGAGATTTATACATATCCGCTGAGAGGAAAAAAAAGAACAGTGGGAGAAAGAGAGAGAGAGCGGGGATGAGAAAATTTAAAAGCCTCGACGAGAGACAGACCAGAAGACTTGAAATGAAAGACGGACAAATTGAGGAAACGACAAGACATTGACTTTGCGGGTTGATTAGCCTTTAAGTTTAACAAACCGAAAAAAGCGCTCTCGTTTTTTACGATACTCTCACTCTCTCATCTTTCTCTGTCTCCCACGTTCTTCTCTCGGCCTTTGTTTAATTCTTTTTATAAAAGCGTTGAACTCTTTTTCCTCGAGTCCTTGACTGCAGGTATTTTCGGGGGTGCGGCTCGGAAACCGGATGCATAATACGTGAGCGCGCGCGCATATATATATAAATGTACATACACAGACTATATTATATACGCGAGAGACGAATGGCAACATGTTGTAATGAAACGCGAATGGACAAGCGGGCGCGACGAGAGAAAAAGGCGAGTGACATGTATATAGTTATCTTCGCAGCGACGCCAATCGTTGCGTAGAATGACGCGCGGATGATGTGAAATTCGTTTCAAATATATATACACGCTGAGAGTTTTTCTTCTTTTCGGGACGTGATGTCGATGCGGAAAAGGTGCGCGCTCGCGCGGTTGATCACAGCTAATTGAGAAGATGTCGACGACGATTACACGATAACGATGATGATAATGATGATGAGAGGTACACCCACACACACGTCCATTTTATTGTGATATATATTTTATAATGTTAAATCATAAGTTAAAGCGACGTTTTGCAAGATTGTATCTGTAAGACTCTTTTTTAATAATGAGAGATATAAATATATTGAAGAAAAAAGTTAAAGAAGATCGTCTTTTTTCCTTTGATTCTCCTTCCTCTAGCTATAAGTGTTACGTTATTTATGGATTGGCGAGGTTGTTTTTCCTGTAGCTGGTATCGTCATCTAGGCAGATAACACACTTGTTACCTCAGATTATATTATTTCAGAGCTGATGAAATATGAGAGATATATTGCCATTGCAATTGTTTAATTAGCATGTAACTTCAAAAATGAGTTCTTGTAAAATTGACTATGTATCAGAATGCAGTAAAGAACTTAATAATTTGAAAGCTCAACTTTTTCTAATAATGAAAGGTTTTGTTACAAATTGATATTTTGTACTAATTATTTCTGCATGTAGTCTTATTATAAATCTAATGGACTTTGAATCTTCAATTATTTGACTTCACTATAATATATACTAATTTTACCAATATAATAAAGTTAAAGTATTGTGGCTTAACTCTGAAAAAGTTTCATATACAATTAAAATAAAAAATTGTATAGTTTTTAAACAATTTAACGTTATCAACATCAAACAATTTTCTATATTTTAGTAGATATTTTGCTCATTTTGTATAAACCTGTTTACTCAACCTTTATGACATAGCAGTTCAACGGAGCCAAAGATAAGGTGTGAAGGATACAATCATCCCAAAATAAATGTTTCATCTTTTTCTAATTACTCGTATCATTCAAAAGTTACTGATTTGATTAATCTACCAATTAACGATATGGCGTTGAAATAAAAAAAAGAATATAAATAAAAGACAATAAAAAGGTTGCAAAATTACTAAGATAATCGACGCTTCATCGATAAATACGCTTTATTCAATCAGAGTAACATTTATACTTATGACTTAAAGCATATTGCTGAACTTATGTCTCGTAGAACTTTATCAACCGCAACAATAGTGATAATAATTATAATAATGTTAATGATAATAAGTAACGAAAGGGTAACGAGGTATCGACGGGGCAATGATAATAATCATCGTTACAAATTCAGCAACAGTTGGCTATCGTCGCGCGCGCGCACACTTTGATAATACTCTTTCTCGCTCTCCTTCTTTCTCTCTCTTTTCTTTTCTTCGCTTCGACGAACGATAACAAGCAGGCGCACTTTTATCGTCTTCACGCTCGTAATTCCCTCACTCGCACTGTTCATGTCTTTTTTTTTGCTTTTGCTGCTGCCTGTTTTTTGCTGCCTCCGCGCCGAAAACTTCACGACCCCGATGACAGTCGGTGGCCAATAACAAAACCGATTCGCGTGTATGTATACGCACGTACTCTATATCGTTAATGAAACAAACAACGAGGAACGAAAGAACGAAAAGTCGTATGTAAATATATTCCATATTTATATATTTATATATATACGTAATAATTTTTTTCTTGCCATTTTCCATCCTGACTTCGAGTTTAATCGTAATTGTCGTCTGACTAGTCGCTATTTTTTCTAATTTTTTTTAACCGTTTACTCTCACTACACGATACTGGTTAAAGTATATTTCCACGATAACGCTCTTTTTTCTTTCGCTCACTCTCTCTCTCTCTTTCTCTCTCGCTCGTCACACTCCGTTGCTTCTCTCCCACATTATTTGTTTGTCCTCTTTTATCCCAATTTAATCTGTCGCGCGTCACGCGTCCACTCGTGCAAATAATTGATCTTTCATCCGGCTACCTCTCTCTTTTTTATGTACATTATATATCACGTTCTAATTGCATAGCAGTACGGTAAAAATCGTAATTTTCTCAATTTTTTCTCCTTATTGAATTTTCCTATAAACGCGACTGATACTGGGCAATGGTTAAGTCCTTATCTCGTGACTCTACGTGTATACTCGTGTACGTTCAATTTCCGCGTTCGTGCGCGACGCTCCGACGTTTCGTTTTTCGAGTCGGGAGAGCCAGATGCGGTACTTCCTCCCTCGTTGCACCTTCGTTTCTCAATGTTACGTCTTTCTTTCCTTTTATCTCTCCTTTTTCCCTGTCTCGATTCGAGGCGCACGAGAGCAGAGTAACGAGGTAAGAGTATTACGTGTACGTGTAAGTGTGTGTGCGCGCATGTGTTGTATATACGTGTGTGTATGTACATAATACGCAACAATTAACGTCAAGGACGCGAATGCGCTCGTAAAATCGATGAATATCAGTGCGAATCAAATGCACGCGACACGTGTCCACGCGCTGCCGATGCGACGGCGCCGTCAGCTGGTTCTATTATTTGTATGTCTGTGTGTGTCTATGTGTCAGCTGTATGTGCGTGTGGCTCGGATCTCGCCACAAGAATGCCTTCGGGAATGAATTATAAAACGAAAATGAAAAATTCATCTATGCCATACTTTTTTTTCCATCCCGCGCGCTCTCTCCATAATGGGTGTTATAACGTTACTCGCATCTCGTGTCCTCGTTTTCATTTTATTTTCCTGCGCGAATTCGATAAAATCGCAATAAACTATATACGAATGATCAGATGCTTTGAAAACGACGTTTCCTCAATCGTTGGAAGTACAATTTTTACTTCGAACGAATTCTATGGATTCTAGGAATTATATTATTTTTAAAATTCTATGCGGATTTGGTTGAAACAATTTTTGTATTCGGTAAAATTTCACTCCACTTAATTAGAGAAATCGTTGAAATGAAAAATGTCATGCAGAAAAAATACATCAACGCTCGTAAACGTCATAAAGTTTTGAAAGTATTTTTATACAAATTAAATAAATTCATAAAATGTATATAGAGTGATAATGGAATGTAATAAAGTATAATAATAACGTCAAGCCATATTTTTCGTTACTGACTAGTTGTCATAACATAGCGTATTTTATTAGCACGGTCATACAATTGATCATAAGTTGGATTTTTTTATTTCTTCATAGAGAGGAACACGCACTGTTAATTTCTTTGTTTATTTTTATGATGAATCCACGTATTCAGTTCATTCAACAACGATACAGTGACAAAGTTTTGCCGTTTCTTTCGTAAAAACATTAATAGATAAAGTCACAGTGCAAGATGAATAAAACGTTTAAGAAACATGATCGGTTATTAAAACTTATATAGAAAAAATCCTTTATCTAAGGTATTAAAAATTGTGATATTCAAAGTACTCGTTTTAATACATTTAATGATAAACCATTGGCGTTCAAGAGATTCCCTTGTTAAATTGCTGATAGTATTGATTGCACGCGCATTTAAAATACCTTAGATAAATAAAAAGGTAACAAAGCCATGCACGTACATCGACAAACTTGGTTTATCGCAATATGTAGAAAAAATGTATATATTATTCATTATAACAATAAAAAAAATCGATAATAGAGAAAAGAAACAGTCAGATAAAAAGTTTCACTTTAACAATAAATTATCGACTAGTGCAAATATCGCCCAACTGGCCCCACCTCGGTAATGAACAAATTATTATCGCAGTATATCTGGTAAAAACCATACGCAATCAACTTATAAACGCCTATTACAATAAATTTCTTTTATAATAGTTAATGCTTAATAAATTCTAAATATCACTGTACTTGGGTACTGACCCTATCCGCGAAAAAATCGAGTGCAATGCAATTGACATACTTTTTTTCGGTTATTGCACTTAAGATCGTGTTTCTTTTATTCGACAAAGTGTCAATGATATACGCGAGACCAATGATATTCAACTCGAAAGACTCAATAATGCTCGGAGATTGCTAAATCATAAAACCTTCGTATATAAGGCACGTAACAAAAGTATATATAACAATTCAAAACAACGCACAAAAAAAACAAAGTGGCTCAAAAAGTTTACAATATGCGTAATAAAATTACTAAACTATTCAACGTATGCAATTGATAACCAACTAATACTAGAACGCAATAAAAAAAAGTCAAAACGGAAATTCAATCGCAAACATCACTGGTTTCGTTCGCTCTCATCCCATCGCAGAATTCCTTGATTGCACACCTTTTCCGCACACACATGTATACCGGACTCGCGCGATGTCGGAGGTCACACTTCCTCGCTAATCAACCATCTGTTTACTCAGTCATCGACCAGCTGATTCGTTTAACAGGACATGACGTAATTGAGCGCGGCTCTCTCTCTCCTCTCTCTTTGCATCTCCTTCTCCCTTCGTATATACGCGCGATATTCTTCGCGTCGTCATCTTCTCGGCCTTGGCGCGTCTGCTGTTGCCTCTCTTCTGCGAAAAATTATCAAAAACTGCGCTCGTATACCAAGTAATGATGCTACTGCTGCTGCTGTGCGAGCAGAGGATTTAATTTGCGCGCAAATTCCGCGAAAGAGGCCGCGACAATATCGACGTTGCCTGCGTGTACAACGCGCCGAGAGAATAAGCTCGCGTTCATCTTTTCCTTCCTTTGCAATTTTATTCCTTTCTCGCCTTACAAGTAATTATGTACAAATTATAAACACTATTTTTTTTTCTTCGTCTTCCTCGTTTCACGTATCTTTTTTTTTGCTCGCGAATTCACCCCCGTCGCAAAGTTTGCTAATATTTTTCTTTTCAATCATTGATCCTCGTCGACGCGAGGAAAAGTATAGACGACGCTCGCGCGCGCGATAATACACGATTACGAAGTCCCTCGAAGTGTGATGATAAAGTTAACAATGAACAGCCGCGCAGTGGTAGCGTAATTTTTACCATATTTTTCTTACTCTCTCGCACGATTCGCACTCTCTCACTCTCTCACTTTCATTCTCTCACTCACTTGTTTTTTTTTCTTTATCGATGTTAAAATGGTTAATACGGTGATACCCAATAATAGTATTAATTAAAGCTCGCCTGCGGCCGCCCCGGTTTTTTCTTTGCGGGGTAGACGCCGACAGCCGTGACAGATAAACAGCGGTAATGTGAACGGGGTGAACGATAATAGTCATAGTTACACGATATTTAAATTCTAAGCGCAAGTAAGGATTCATCGATATACAGCTAAGCTAAAACTTTTTTTACATGCCTTATCGCATAACCGTATAACGTTTTCTTTTTCTCTCGCTCTCGCTCTCTTATTCGCCTCGCATCCCTCCACACCACATCTCTCCTTCTTACTAGAGTCTCTGCGGGTATTTTTTTTGTTTTATATAGCTTCGTCACGCTCCTCGCAACGAGAGTCCACCTCATGCATCCTCTTGCTACATTCTGCCTTTTTGTTGTTCTTCTTGTTGTTGTGTTTTTTCGGGTAATATAAACGACTTACAGTTAGAGCTTGCTTACGATTATGTTTTATTTACAAGTATACTTCGTTCGCGACGTGCGCACCTCATCGTCGCATCTGGCGTGCACACACACACAAGCGTCTGTATGTATGTGTCTTTCTCCCTCTGTGTTTGTGTACGGCAATGCCGTCGTATATATATGTACAAAAAGAACGTCGACCTATATAATATATAACGCCTGCGCGTTACCAATCAGCCCTTCAGAGCGCATCGAGCACGTCGTATCCACTGCCACTCTCACACACATTTATTACCTGCGCGTGAACCGGCAAACCCTTCTATACACGCAACCGCGGCGCTTTCCCTTCGTGTAAAAATAAACGGCGCATCCGGCGTGAGTTTGCGCGCGTTATCGCACGCAGCCGCTATACGACCAGAGCCCCGTTATCTTACCGACGACATCTGTCCACGCGAGAGAGCTGCCGAGCTCGAAACGATCTCATTTCGCCTCGGTTGCGCTGGCGCTATCGCTCGCTCGCGTTAATAACCGGTGTATATGTCGCGCGTGATGGAGATTGTGTGAGCGTATATATATATATACGTGTGAGATGCCTCGCGACAGTTGGAAACGATCCCACGGACGTGTATCGTCGTGTCGCGATGCGCGAGGAGGATGTATTAATATTTATAGATGCCACTCGACGATAAGTCCTCATTACGGTTTTATTACGCGGCCGATTGATTTATTGAGAAAGATCATTGAAAACGCTCCGTGTATAGGATATGTGGCTTTCTGCGTTACTTGCTGACGTTGCAGCTATGACACTGTCGCGCTAATGTGTGCGGATGCTGAATGAATGGAAAATCGCGGTAAAAATGCTTATCTGCGCGAATGTAATTAATGGTTGCGTATATTATATTAGTGTACTCGAGAGACGCGTTCTCCAGTGACGCATCTTCTCCCACCTCTACTATATTCTTTTTCATTCATCTTGAAAGATTCATATCGAAATGTATAGTTTCCTTTTTTATTTTATTAAAAGTTATATGAAAATGCACGAGATAAGCAGCGGCTATAAATTTTCAGCTATACTTTATCAAAAATGCCAATCATATATCAATAATTAACTCTGGCAATTGACCGTATTGACAATGACAGATCGCACCAATCCAACGAAATTCTCAAAAATCCTTCTCAATTTACAACTGGTCATCGGATCATTCGTCGCTCATATAATCATCATCCATCTCTCTCTCTCTCACACGCAGCTAGCACACGGAGTACGCGCCCGGGGCGTCCATCAACTACTACGCGTAGTCGTTGCGCCTGTAGAGGCCCTGATGGGGATGGTCTCAGATGGGCGTCGGCAGCACGGTGAAATCCTGCAGGGCGGTCTTCACAGTCTCGTAGATCGGTCGTTGTCCGTCGTCGGCGCAATAGCCGTCCGCGGTACAGAGGGTCTGTAGCTTCGTCAGGTAGCTGTCGAAGTTCTCGTGGCCCATCTTCTCCGGGGTGACCACGGCTCCGGGCCCAGCGGCGTTCGGTATCCGCACGTGCTCGAGCAGGGTGATCATGTTGTCGCGCAGCGACTGGTAGTACTCGTTCAGGTTGTTATTACGCTGTGATAACGAGGAGTTGTCCTGCGGAAATGGAGAAAAAGACGGTTAATACGTTGCTGTTCAGTATAACGAAGTTGAAGATATAGAATGTGTGTGCGGTTGGGAGGATAAGTGGTTGTGATGTATTCATTATGGGCGTTGCGTAATGTTTTGAAGATTAGTTGCGGTTTTAAGTTTCGATAAAGATGTGTTGTTGAATATATTTCAAGAGATTTATACAAGTGAGGTGCGAGTTGATGTTAATCGCACACGTTGGAATTAATTTTTTTTCTATAGACTAATTTAACTCGAATATATATCTTTAATGATTTTAAAGTATTACGCATTTCTATGTGGATTTGCATTTTAATCAGGCATAATCTCTTTTGCAAGGCAAAAAATAACGATATCGCTCATTGAAGCGTAAAGTAAACAATATACCGTGTAAAATTAAAGTCACGTTGTTTGCAATTTAAAAAAAATATATATTCCCCTTTTTTACCGTTCAACGGTTCACGTGAAATGTATATTGGTTTCGCTTGAATTGCTTCGTTAACTTTAAAGTTTGTTCTATATATATATAGGTACAAAGGCGTTGATTAGTTTATAACGGTGACTGCAAAATTTTCCTTATTATATGTTTTTTCAATAATTAGCATTGTTTTCCTTAACTCGACGTCAAGAGGAACGGAAAAATACCACAGTTTTACTTTGATGCTTTAAAGTGAAGTGTGTGTTTTTAAAGGTTCAAGGTAATTCAAATACTGCAATCGATGGAGCGTATAATTTATGGCAGTACAATAGAAACCTTCAAGATCAACTCTAGGTAAGTATATATCGGAAATATTAAAGCAGAAAATCAAAGCTGCAGGCAGTAAAATAACAAAACAGATAAAGAAGCGTTGAAATGACAGTTTAGTATGAAATCAGTCAGTGTGTTCGTGTACAAAAAGTGACAGTACAGTGTGACTAAAGGAATGAAAAAAGAGATTGAGAGAGAAAGAAACAGAGACGCAAAGGTCTCGCTGTTATCGCAAAAAAACATTGTCTGGCACGGTGGCATCGTCATTCACGCTCTTTACATCGGGCAGTAAGTAAGTACGCACGAAAATCAACCGAGAGCGAAAGAGAGAGAGACAGACGAGTAAAGACAGAGACGGAGCTATCACGAATCCCCTGCGAGCAACAGAGACGGCGATATCAAACCAAGAGATAGAGATATATAGACAACACACGCCTGCGCATCGGTCGACAAATTTCCTATATCGGATATCACATATCGGTTGACAACAGCAGCAGCAGCAGTAGTAGTAGTAGCGTCAAGCAGCATCAGCAGTAGCTGGTACATATCCTACGCACCGACAGCCGGGTACTCCGTACCGACCGAGCACCGCGAGCGCTCATATCGGCGGGGCTCTGCGGCTCGCTTTTCTCTCTTACGCGCGAGACACTGACTCACCTTGTCCCCGTGTTTCAGCTGGTTCTCCATGGCGGTGATGTCGGAGCGCAGACGCAGTACCTGGGACTCGACGCGCGCGTTCTCGCGCTGCAGCTCCGTGATCTCGGCCTCCAGTGTGTAGAGGTCCTCGCCCTGGTTGCCGCCTCCGCCTCCGTTGTTACCACCATTGCCGTTGCCACCACCGCCGGCACCACCGGTGCCACTGACGGGGCCAGAGGCGGATAGACCACAGATTGGCCCGCCTATGACTAGGGGGCCCGAGTTTGCCGGACCACCTGGGGGACCGCCACCACCGCTCGTGTCTACCCCTGGACGAGATAGAGAGAGATTTGCTCGATTGGATCGTCCGGCAAAGCTGTGCTTTTTTGTTTCTCGCAAGGAAGAGACCGGGCGCGCAGGTGTGTGATATATTATACGGCTTCGATCGGCGAAAAGTTAAGTTTGAAACGTGAATTTAACATCGTGAGTTTACAAATGATTAGAAAAAAATATTCAGTGGAATATATAGGTACTCTATTCGAGTTTTCCAATATACGCTTGTCAAACGCGATACGCGATCAGTTAACAGAGAATCCGTTTACGCGAAACAAACAAGTGATTCGAAAGCACCGGAGCGTTTGAACGCTCAAACAGAAGCAACACGTGATTGCGCGCCGTGTGATTCGATAAACATCGCGCTGCCGTGCGCGCCGAAGCTGCGTATATACATACACCTGCAGCGCGTCCCATGAATTCTCGTTCGCTCCCTTTTTATGGCCTGTCATTATCTCCTCGTTATCACACTCGCCTGTGTGTATATTATTCATGGTGACTCGAGAGAGTGTCGTGCCATAAGCCTTTCAACACATACACACACCCATCAACTCACGCGTCAAACGCACCGACCCACACACATAGCCTTTCTTGTGCCATTATCACATACACACGCGCCGCGCTTGCGTTGTAATTGCCACGTGTGTATATACGCGTATAAACGCGTCGATTAGCGCGCGCCGCCAGCTCCGATAAGAAAATAATTGTCGACCTTTCATTTCACTTTATAATCCTCCGTCGCTTAGCCTTTTAAGCGCGCAGGCGGCGTCTTTCGCTGCAACCTGTGGAATATTGCGCGGCATTTTGAAATGAAAAGAGAGAGAGAGAGAGAGAGAGAGTGAGAGAGAGATAGAAAGAAATAAAGAGTGAAAGAGAAAAGAGAGAGAGAGCAGTGGTGCAGAAAGACGCCGCGAGGCACTCGACGAGTCAATTGTCAGGGGAATAGAGAAGGGAAAACAGCGTGAAGTGCCATCATACCAGACAGTTCGAGAATGAAGGGTGACACCGGAGTGTTGGCTTCTTTTCTATATACCACGCGTCCACGCTTAAGTGTGTATACACAGTTGAAAATAATCCCGCAGCGCGCGAGCGTACATACAATGGCTGTCTCGCGTGTGTCTCTTATATTGAAAAGCTCGATCATCAGCAGCTACTTTGCGAAAAGCGCACACGCTGATCTTTAGTCATGACTTTTGTCGTTAACGAGATATATAACTCGCAGCGTATTATAGAGCAAATAGAGAAAGCTAAAATTTTGCGAAGTTGCTCGTCTGAAATGAGACAATTAGTTATGAGAGACAAGAAGCTTTTTCTTTCAACTGTGTATTCGTTAGAAATAAAAAGAAATAGTAAATGGGAAAAGAAAATAAAAAGAGATATAGAGAAAACGTGTCGCGTGCCAACACTCAAGCATCTTCTTTCAAGTTTGAAGAGAGATATTACTGTGTGTGTTATGTGTGTAATAAGGATTCTTGTATGTAACACCGAAAAAGAAACACATAGAAAACAAGTGGCGAGTACGTCAGTCCCTTACCTTCAAAAGTAAATGTTCTCCTCAAAGCTCAATGACAGGAAAGGAGCTGATTGTGATCCCAGAATAAACCAGAATAGATTATTTTTCATCATTATGGCGCTGATCCACATTTCATTAGTTTTAGTCAGTTTAGGTAGCTTAGTTTATTTCATGTTTATAAATTAAAAAAAATGAAGAAGGTTTAGCTATATTCTTCAGGGAATTGTTAGAAAGTAAATGGAAAGCTAAATAAAAGAGACGAATCTTTCTATCAATTCAGGTGTTCTATTTACATTATCTTTGTTCTCATTTCATATTTTATTTCTATCTAACAATCTATCCATCATATATATATTTACTAACCCTTCGTGACATCATCATAATTACTATCTACAATTTTTTATTCACCGTATAACACAGTATAATCTTTTATTAATAAAAAAAATGTTTTTTTTTTCTATTAATTTTCATAATTATTCGTAAATTGCAGAATTACATTTTCTCTTCTCGATGTTATCTCGATTAAAAAAAAAATCATTTCAATTGCAACGGCAAAAAAATGAAAGCTATAATTATGTAAAACAGATATATTTGACTTTGATAAAACAAGGTAAGAAAGCTATAATTACATGTACATGCAATGTGTCGTTGTATCGGGTTCAAAAAAAGGGAATGACTAAAGCCATCGTGGTGTGGTACAACTCTGACACGAGTCACGAAGGGCTTGACAAAAAGAAAAAAAAATAATAACAAAAAAATGTGTGCCTGAATCATAACAAAAATTCGTGACGTGAAATCTAATTTTTACACAGTTATGTAGTAAAATGAGTGAATGAAGGAGCTTAAGGGTCTGGAGGATAACATAGAGATAAAGGTAGGGAAAACCTCATTGGTATGACAGCACATCATTGCGTAAGAGTTGAGAGCAGAGCGTGGCAGAGTACAAAGTCAAATACGAGGACAACTATATGTGGTACAAAAAATAATTTTTGCAAAACGTATTCTCGACGTTATATTTGTCTTGTGATCGAATGATTATCAAAAATTAGCACGTTTTACCACGCGTCGGCGATTAAGGGAGAGACAAACGGAATTCTCAGATTATTATTATTAATATCTTTTTTTATAGTGGGATCATCGGTCTCTTTCTAGCGCATATTGGCCAGCGACTTTATTCTTTTACATAATTTATACTTTTTAGAATTATTTTTTTATGTTTTTTTTTTAATCTGAAGAATGAACCAAGTCGTTGGCACTACAAAGAAAGTGTAAAGTCTAATGTAGAGTAGATTTATTATGCTTTTCAACTGAAAATAATACTCTAAATTTACCATATCATATTTATGTTTTTTTTTAATATGAGGAAAAGAAACCATATATGAAAATGAGTCTATAATAAATAAATCAACGAATTGTTTAATGTCTCGTATTTCAACAATAATATGCAACGGTCACTTTTTAACACCACTATACAAAATAGAACAAAATTGAACAGTGTCAGTATCACGCATGCTCGTATTTCAATTCGACTTTACACTTCCTTCACTCTTCCAAAAAAACAACGATAATCAATTGAAGAAAAAAAAATGATTAATTTTCCAAAAAAGGAAAGAAAAAAGTAAAAAGAAAAGAGATGAAAGCCGAGAAAGCCGAGTGTGCTCACCTGTGATGCCCTTGCTGTACATGGCGGACATGTCCTCGAACTTGGGCTTCTTGACCGCGTGGCCGGCGATCGGGCAGCCCGAGAGCGATCTGTGCGTGGAGAAGGAGCCGTTGATGTGGCCGATGCCGTCGCAGCCGGGCGTCGGGCAGTTGACGCCCTCGAACTTCATGGCCGTCGCCGCTGCGACGACGGCCTTGTGCTGCTCGACTGTGCCGCCAGACTCGAGGACCCTCATCTTGTTGCGATTCGCGATTGGGCAGCCCGACGCGCTGTAATCATCAACGCCCGATTGCGTGCCTTTATTTTCGTGGGTCGGAACATTTTGGCTGCTTTGACAATGTTTCCTTTATTTCCATTGATGTGGGTCGTGATTTTGGACGTAGGGGGTTGTTGGGTAATGGGGTGTGGGGTACAATGGCAAGGTTTTGTCGAATATTGAATGGAGGTGACGTCGTAATTTGGATTTTATGCAGAGTTAATAGAGATGAAGTATTGGAAGTATGGGAAATAGGATTAAGTTGTGCATGAATATGGTAAAATCTATTACATTGGTAACAATTGTCAAACATTTGACGCAGTAATGGTTTTTGGGGAGAATATACACCAAAAGCTTTAATTTTAAAAACGTTAAAAGGTGCATTTTAAATCAAATTTCAATAGTAAATTGTTCAGGTATTAAGGATCACTAACTAAGGTTAGTGATTGTGGTTATTCATTTCAAACAGTATTATTTAAACCAAAAATCATAGAATTATAATTAAGTTTCAAGTGCAAGGAACTTTGATGGCAAAAATTGTTAAAACTTGTGATAATCTGTAAATCCGATCAAAATTCCGTCTACTTGGTGAATAATAATACAATATGTTCTAACATAAGTGATAAAAAAATGTATCGATAAATAAAATATTCCATATAAAAAAGAGTGATAATTGTGCGCCTTGAATACATATTCTCATTTATCACTCTTTGTCACTAAAACTCTCAAATAACATAAATAGAAAATAAATAAATCATATTAGTCATTTAGATAACAAAACTGAAAATAAAACGAAAAATTAGTAACTCAGGAGAACAGCAAGCCAAACCAAAAAAATCTGCAACGCAAAAGAACCTATGAAAAAAAGAAAAAAAAGTAGAGAAAATAAACCAAAAGAAAAGCGACACACGCACGACAATTCCTGGACTGCGAGCTTTTTACCTGCGATGCGAGAGAAACTTGCCGGTGGCGTGGCCAGATCCATCGCAGCCGGGAATAGGACATCTACTTGTTCCCAAGTCGTCGTAGTAGCGCATCGGTGAATACACACGCGTCCGCAGCACAGATCCCAAGTAGAGAAGAGACAGAGAGAGATAGACGAGGCGCAGAGAGAGCGTGAAACGAGCGGAAACCGCCAGATATTAGTCAGCGTCTTCGCCTCGGAATTCTCCTTGCGTCGCAACCCCTTTCGCGCACCGTATGTGTACACACGGGGCGAGCAATCGAGGGCGCTCATGCCCGTAATGGGGCCCACGTACCGTGCTATATAGACGCGATGACTCGACTCGACGCGCGGTGTCTCTCGAGTGTAGACCGATTTCAATCAATTTCGAGAAACCAACCGAGGTATACGAGAGATGTAGTTTCGAGCTGTCGCAGCGTTTTCCTTTGGTTGGGGCGGCTCAGGGGTTGCACGGCTGTTTTGCGATGGGTCGCGTTAAGGCGGTTTGGTTAGGATTACGGAAGTGCGTCTAGGAGATGTTTGAAAATTTTTGGTAAACAGTTGCTTAATCGCGAGTTTAAAGCTGTAATTTCTGGGTTTCCTTTTAATATTTGTAAATAATAATCAGGAATGGAAATCATTAAAATTTTTTCGTTTCTGATTCAAGAAAATAAGTGAAGCTTCTTCATCCCACGGTACCAAAATACCTAGCACTTCCGTCATCCCCATCCCAAGCTACAGAATAATTAACAACACTGCCCATCCTGTCCGTAATTCTTGAAAATTCCAAACCGCCATATACCTCCGCGCGCTCGGACAATAACGCGCTCCATCAAACCATCACGGCGGCATAAACTGCGCCCGCGCGCCACTTCCGCAAGTGTCAAAGTTCCCGCGTTACAAACGCCCTTCGCTAGCGACTGCTACGACCGATAAAAGGAATCGGCATTGTTACCAACGCCAGCTCGCGCTCGCACGCGTACATATAACCCTTTTATCCCCCTAAAACTTTATAACCGCTCGTATACGCGGGAATTTTATCGGCGCGCTAGAGTATGAATACTGACCTGAGGGGCTCGGAGTCCTGGCCGTCGCGAGGCTTGCTCTTTGGCTTGTTGGCCCGCGGGCAGCCCGAGAGGCTCCTGTGGGACGAGTAATTTCCCGTGACGTGGCCGCTCCCGTCGCAGCCTGGCGTCGGGCACTTGAGCTCCTGCGAGTGCGCCTGGATCTGCGAGCGATCGGCTCGTGGGCAGCCGGAAAGACTGTAAAAGAGACAGAGAGGCGAGGCCGCTGGTTTAGGGTCAGTCTCGTCATAGTGCGCTGCGCGTCAATAAAGGCCATGGTCTATATCTACGCTGCTGACCTTGTTTAATGTGCTTTACTTTTCTGTGGTTATGCGGTTTTCTCTCGAATATTCAATTAAAAGACTTTAGGTACAAGTGTCTGATATTGGCAGCGTGTATATATCGCCATGGCTTCGAGCACACCTCATAAACGTCCAGAAATGGCATAATTAATACATCGCATGCATTTTACGCGACGTTGCCAGAGGACGTCATGATTCAAGGCGTGTATACCTACATACATACTTATAAATAACAAACATCTTATTTTGATATTTTTCGAATTTTTCAATTTTGCACTTTCGAAGCGCAGGTTATATCTTTTCGAACGAGCAAGGACTGATGAAAATTCCCACGTCATCGGCGTAGCTGGAAGGTGGAGATTGTCTTGTGGAATCACGCGTCCGAGATCGGTGGTGGATACATAGAGAAAATGTAAATATATATACATGCAAATGGCAACGCCGTGTTCCATTCGGATCACTCATGAGGTGTCGCTCGTAAGATTGAGTACTTTTGTCATGGTTTTGGACTAGCAGTTTCCTTTAAAGAACAAAGAAGAAGAACTTCAATCTTAATCTAAGAACACTGAAGGGAGAGCGGGGAACACACTCATACCTGACCCCAGTGAAACTTGCCAATTGCCAATTGTTTATATATTTTTAGCATTTTTGCTTTGCTTTTATTACCAATTACACGATTTGAGTCATAAAAACGTTCTCTGCTCGGAATACCTCAGGTTATAAGACAAATTTAGGCATGCACTATTCTTTCAAGTTAAATAAATATTATGAAATTTTGATTACCTTTTTACGTCTATATAAACATTTTTATGACGAAAATCTACCAATGAAAAATTTTGATCGACGCTTATTGAAACGATTCTCGCAATGACATGGTCATTGACTTAGTTCGCTACAGAACTGCCCACTCGAGGCTGGCATATATATAATGATACGCAAGCAATGCCTACATAGGACATTTCACATTCTTATAAATGAGGCGCATAAATGTTTCCTTTCGATTTTGCCATCCCTTTTCGTAGGGGTCGGGTCTAGATTATTGGAGTGAGGTGGCATTCAACACGAAAACTCATCTACACATTTGATACAAGTATAATTGCAATTCATAATAAATACGTAAATGAATAAAAATAAAAGATTTACTTTTTTGTAATAATAATTATTAGATACATAAAACAGAAGAACAATAATAAGAACATTTTAAATTTAATTGTCTAATGCAATTTTACTGACATTATTGTATTTGTACGTGTACTTGTATTAGTGTATGTATGATCAGAAAACGAAAAACAAACATAAATACGGAAAAAATCGATACAAAAGGGGCTAACAAATAAGAAACACTGGCGGAATGTCTAAAATATAACGAATAATCCCTAAAGTCACTAAAATCAAATAAAAATCAAATCGATGACCACTTAATCTCATCAAACGCGTCGACCGGCGAAACAAAAATCAACCCTCGGAAAATTCCTTTGTCCGGCGTGTCCACCTGTTTCAATGTTCTCGTGATCGTATGACGTGTGTGTATGAGGGGGAGAGTGCGTGATAGAGAAAGAACGAGAGAAAGAGAGTCGAGGGGCGATCGTGCGTGTCGTGAAATAAAGAGAGGACGGATAACAGAGGGACGGTAACAGCAGTATGTATATATATACCGTAAAATGAAGAAGAAGGAGGGGGAAAGAAAGACAAAAATAAAACGAACAAAGTCATCACGTATACACGTATATATTAAAGTGAGATAGAAAGATGGTTTTGGCGAGTAAATATAGAGATAGAGAGAAAGAGTGAGTGAATTAGCTGCCTTGCCTTCTGTGGGTAGCGTAGTTCCCCGAGACATGACCCATGCCATCGCAGGAGGACGTGGGACACTGTATCAGCTCCTTGCCGTCGCGACCGCGGGGGGTAGGCCGGGGAGGAAGAGGAGATGGTGGTAGCGGTGACGGTGGGGGCGCACCAGCCGCGCCGGCCGCCGGCAACGCGGGGCCGAACGATTGCCTCCTCATATTCATACTGCACCATCGACAACATACATACACATCATCAATCAGTCGTCGTCGCCCTGGTGCTAAAGTGATTTATTGCAGGCGCTACGCACGCGTCGGAGAGTGAGAGAGGATTCTTTGCGGCCCCCGAGGCTATCGCGTGAGGCCTCGCGTGTGTCAATATGTCTCCGGCAGGGGGTGGGTTTGTTTGCTGAGCGGCTTTTTAAGGCTCGGGTGGCCGAGCGTGCGGGGTTAGGGATCGGTCGAGGAGGGACCACGCGGGATGGATTAGAACGTGATGGGGATGAATATTGAGGGGTCAAAAGTCATCGTTTCGATGTCTATATTTACGGAGGAAGGATGTATTTTAAAATTCATTAGTATCTTTTCTATATTGAAATATGTTGGAAATTCATTGCTTGTTCTGTTTAAATTTGTCTTACAGGATTTTATCATTGGGTTTATAATGTAGCGAGGAAAAAGTAAATTTGCGTATGCATTTACTTGAAAATCAAGAACTTCGAATGCAATCACTCGCTTTTGAAAATTAATATACTTGTTTCGCGTACGTCAATTTGTAAATTTCAACAGTACTAATAATTCCCGTGTAGCAAAATGCACGTGAACCATATGACGGCACTTCATAAACCTCACTGCATCAAAAAACCAGAAAAAGTCCACGTAGAAAATGAAAATCCCAGAGCCAATATCCACCTTTCCCTCTTCCTTTCGCTCTTACCAATCCACACACACACACCCCATCTCTCATACCGCAAAAATCACATTCAATTAAGTTCTTATTAACCGAATTAATTAATCCTCGACCAGCGTCAGAGGCCGAGTAGAGAGCACGCTCGGGCCGCAAAAGCTCAAAAACTCCACTACCTTTGAACCTCCAACCACGCGCGTCCGGCAAAAAACGTTCTCCCCCTCCCAACCCTCTATACCTAAAGACAAAAAATATGAAAGGCGACGTCGGTCGTCCCCTCAAGTGCGCGCGCCTCGAAAAGTCGGAGACCCTCCCACGCTCACACACACCCACACATATATATTCCATCCAAGCTCTCTCTCTCACTCCGGCAAAGTTTGATTGCATTTCCTGATTTAACGGAACATATGAAAAACGTCGGAAGTGCACTCGAGGCCAGGGCTCGCGGCAGCCCGGAAAGGGAACGGAGCGAGATAGCCGAAAGGAAGCAGGAGAGGGAGAGCGAGAGAGGAAGGAGCGAGAGATACGTGGCCGGGGTTCTTGCCAGGATATACCCGGGCTATGAGAAAGCCACGAGAGCTCGATGGCCCTTGAGTGGCCGCGATATTGCTGGGAGCCGCTGCTTGAGTGCAATCACGCGCGCTGCGTACCAAAGCGACTCCGTTTTCGCGTGCGCGCAGGAGAAGAAAGAGGAACGCGCGCGCGAGAGAGAGAGACAGAGCAAGCGGCCGAGCGAAGATGTGCTTATGTGTGTAGCCATGCGAGAGTACGCGGACCCGTGTTTTTTCCCCGTTTTACTACGATGCGTGGACGAGTGCCTGGCGGACTTCCTTTTTTTTGGTTGAGGTTGGTATGGGTGCAGTCCCATGTCGCTCTCTTTTCTCGTCGCGTTTACTCTGCTCTCTGTCATTTGTGCTTATGAAGAAAAGTCTGATTGCGAATTTTTGGGACGAGAGCGAGTTACATCGTGCCCAGAGAGTTGCCGGACTCGTGTTTCTTTCTGAAGTTCATTTCAGTTTCTTTGTTTTAGCGTAGTTTCAAGTTACGGGGATTATTGGGAGGGAGGATCGTTCTTGTTGGCTTAATTTCAAACCAAATTAAATTTTTTAAAATAAAATATGCTTACAAGGAGAGTCCGAGGCCTTTGGGAAACGGATTTTAGCGGGCACTGGAGATTCGATTTTTGGCATCTAAAAAGTCGAGTGTCCACATTTCCCTCTAATGGGCCCTTTTTTCTTAAGATATGGGCAATCTCATCTCAAATATCCTCGATTTGGTTAAAAAATTATGACTCTTCTATTAACTGTCACATTGTAAGTATTTAAGATACGAAATCGAGAAAGAAAAATTATAAAAGTAGACTGTAAAAGCTAAAATTTAAGCTCTGATATGTTTGAAAAATATTGATTTTTCAGAAAATTACAAGTAATCAAAGATAGCGTAAGCCCGCAATGCCCACTAAAATCCGTTACCCAAAGGCCTCGGACTCTCCTTGTTAGTTTGACAACGAAAAATGTTATGCATATAATGGCAGGAAGTACCTATCTATTAATTTAGGGCTGCACGATATAGCAAGATTAATCTCGATATTTTATTGTCTTGCCTCAATATTCAAGACAATAATTGATACAATATTTATATACAGTTTTCGATACAATATCATGATTGTGGTGTCAAGAATCTTGTACCCCACCTAGCGGCGGCGCACGAACCAGGCTGGTTGGCGGACGGCGGCGCATATATAGCGGGAAAAATAAAATTTAAAATTTTGCATTTATTTATACTTGTGCCAAAATTTTATTGTTTTTGTATTAAACCTAGGTAGTGAATTTTTAAATTAAATTACACCTACGTGAGCCTACAGGAAGAGGGTGCGACACCTGGCGGCGGCGCACGAACCAGGCTGGTCGGTACATATATACTTGTGCAGAAATTTTTATTATTTTTGTATTAAATCTATGGTAGATGTGAAAGTTACTGTGCCCTCCCCAATTACTGTGCCCTATCCTTTAACACAGAGCGCGGTAACTGAGGCACCGTAATTAAGGTGGCTTGGGCACATAGTGCCGTATCAAGTCGGGGTCCCAGGGTGGGCCTTCTATGTTTTTTGTAATTTTTCAAATTTTAATCTTATTAATAATTACCTCCAACCTACTTCAGTAAGTCTTAAAAAAACAGAGTTTTGTTAAAAAATGAAAAAATCGCCATTTTTATTAGTTATGTGTTGTCCGCTCCAAGTGCACATGCGGGGAAGCATGTTTACAAAGTCTTTCGCTAATACCTCTTTAATTTGGTCGTTAACTCATATTTAGGATTGTAGCATTGGAATTTCTATTAAAAAATCTTCAATATTATATCCTGTTTTATGAAAACTATTTGTTTATAATGAAATAAGTTCAAAATGAATGTCTTTTCCCATAAGGTTACATGTTAAAATAAACATAGTTTTCTCTAAAATTTTGTCGTCGACCTTGAATTTTCGTGACAGAAATGAAAAGTTTAATGCTCAAAGAATATGTTTGTGAAGCCACCTTAAAAGCCATGTTCTTATAGGATGTCAGTATTTGCCGCACGGATCACCCATTAATTAATACTCAAGTTAATCTTGAGTAAAACTTTATGTTTTAATGGATCAAGATGTATATTTGAATTAATAAAATGAGTTTAATGCTCAACACAATGTTCGTTGTACAATTTTACTCGACTTAACATCTAAGAGGTTATGTTAATTACACAGTATCACCCACCGCTATCCTAGTGAATTTGTAAATTAAATTACGTTAAGTTAAATTATTCTTAAAATTCAGTAACATTTGTAACTTTAAAGTTTCTTAAATTTAAAGAAATTGTTAACAGCGAATCATTTAATGGGGTGGCATAGTCCTACCATTACCGACCGAGAACAAAACAAAATTCTGTTTCGTTCAAAGTTTTTGCAAAAACCACTTGATATTTCGACTTCAAACTTTTACTGGATGATAGAACGTTCAAAACCACAG
>UXGD01000337.1:0-66083 GCA_900474315.1 Torymus auratus
CCCTCTTTCTCTTGTGACAATCAACTTGCTTTGCTGATTAAAAACGTTATATACGTGCACCTCGACACTGTGCCGTGACGCTGATATACACGTGTCGTGCCGGGCGCATCAGCGTCGGAAAATGACGCGGAGATTCATAAAGTCCTCGTAGCCCGCCACTCAGCGTAATTTCCCGAGGAAAAATCACGCGCGACCCGCCGCTAAAGAGCTAATCTCGCGTACCCCGTGTTCAAACGGACGTGTGTCCGAAATCCCGAGAGACTCTGGGACGAGATGATGAGGTGAGTTTATCAAAAGTAGAGAGAGAGAGAGAGATTGAAAATATTTAGCACGCTGTGAAGTAAGTTAGTTTGTCAAGCGGTGGATTAAATTAAAGTCATGCTACGACGACGTTGCTAGAGATATTTAATTATGTAAGAATTTTAAAAAATGGGATTAAAAAGAAAGATGAAAAGGTAATACTGGTATCCAAAGTGACAAGTTTAATTTGTAGAGTGAAAAACGTATAAAAAAGTCGGTATAGTGATTGAAAATATATTTAATCAACCCCGGCGAGTAATATTAACGTCTATTACCGTCAAGCGACAGATATTCAAACTGACAATTTAGAAATTAAATCGATACTTTTAATTATGATAAAACTCGTTTCAAACATAAATTAATTTGCCCTCGCCTCGCATTCAACACGCGAAATCCCGACATTTCCAGATCACTTTAATCTTTTTAATATTATTTTAAAATCCGCGCGCCTGGCAAATTCAATCAATACATGTCAGAAGTAAATCTTCTCCCAGCCATATCTTCGGCTCTCTTCACTCGTGGGAATATAAAACCGCGAGCGAGATACGCATCGGTTCCGAAGTAATTTTCTTAATTGAAAAAGACTCCCGCACCACGGATCATAGATCCATCCGCCCCCTCTCAATTTGAATAATTACGATATATTACGCGATTGAGAACCCTCTTCAATAATTAATCGCGAAATTTCGAGCGCCGAATTCTCCGTTCTATTTTCGCGCGCTAATTTATTAAAATCGAGCAGCCCGGGAATCGGCTCTATAATTAGAAACTACTTTTTTTCGAACCCTATTATATCTACCGTTCCTTTTACGTCGAGCAAAGAGGCGGAGCGGAAATAATATCTTCGAGTCGACGGGTGAAAGAGATTCATATTCATTTAGCGCAGAAGCTCGCAATCAATGCCAAGAGCGAAGAGACAAGCATTGCCACAAGGCAGAGGCAATTCGTATTATATATATGTTTATAATATGACGGATGAGTTCGTAGCGTTTTGCCGTGCCTCTGCCTCGGCTGCTCGTTTTTATCCGTTACTGTGTAATGAAATGTAATGAAAATGGAATTCCTTCCATTAATGGATTTACGTTAGAAATATCGCTGGCATTTTTTATAACATACGGTATAAGTACGGATTTATATCCCCAAGGGTCATCAATCAAGTAAAACTATATAATTCTCACAACAGAAGATCGACAAGAGGTGCCCTATATTTCTGTCAATATAACTGTTCGCTTACGAAAAAAGATACAACTTTTTGAAGAAGCTGTCTTAGAGATGGGAACACTTTACCGATGATGTATTCCAGCAACATACATCTTGTAAATAGATACTCTGCCAGGTGTGCGCGCGTAAGCCGAGTATATGAAGGACGGAAGTACGTGTCATTTATATCGTAACCACATAATATTGAGGGATCATTTTTCAGCCTCTGCGCTCATAAAACTATAGACCGTCAAGTTTGCAGTAAAATTTCCTCGCCTCATATACTTACCCACACCCTCCGACTTCCAAAATTACCGCGTATAAACCTACACCCCACCAGACCGTTTTTCAGCCACTTACCCCTCGAGCAAAACAAAACGCTTCATCAGCAAACACATCACTCACTCCTGCGCGGCCCGAAACCGCGGACACATTCTCCTCGAAATTTCCCTCGAGAATTAACCACAATTAACCAAACCCAGGCGCACAGAAGTACCGCAAACCCTCTCGCACCTCTCCAACTCCGGTGGTGACCCCGAACCTTTTCCTCCGAATCAATACCGCGTGCACGTGTTCAAGCCAACACACATACAGTCCGATATCTTCGACACCCGGCCGTGTCAACATTAGCGTTAATAGCAAGAAGGCTCCTTTATTCCCCGCGTCGAATGCAGTACAAACTTGGCGGGCGTTTAATCAACCGCGCTGTAAAGACAAATGTTTGATCGGACAGGTATAGTGACGGCGGCCGCGCCGGTGTTGTAGCTGCAGCGGTGGCGGCGGCCGACGTGTTTACTTAGGATTAGACGAGCCTTGGTGCCCCGACGTCGCCGCTGGAACACTGAGGTGTATACGTGCATGGCGCTTGAGTTTCTTTCTACGCGCCTAGCTGCAGGTGTTCATGAGCGGTTTTGTATTATCTTTAATTTACGGAGGTTTCGATATAAAGATTCGGTTTCATCCCAAAGTTTTTTTTATTCCGTTATTTTATATTGATTAATCATCTTACATGAACGCGCACGTGCCTATAACCATCGTCGATCCTCTTTCCGACCCGCTAATCCTCCTATTACGAACTTTTTAACGACCACCTGATTCCCATCTCACGCGAACCTCGCGAATAAAACACTCTCTCCGACCTTACGTAAAGGCACATAAAATAACGTTTTCCACGAATCCGGAATAATACGACCTTATTAGATTCCATTTTCACGGCTGTACCATCGCATCGTCGTTTTGTCACCCAGCCTTTCAATCGTCGCCGCCACCGCCTCCGCACCTGCAGCCTTCCGCGAATTCACTTTCTGCTGCTCCTCGCAGTTCTTATTTCAAGTAGATACTGCGCGCGCCGGTTATAGCCTGCTGCTGCTGCTGCTGCCGCCTCCGAAGCCCCTGTCGTCGTGCGATCCTTATTTTTGAACATTCGAGTATAAAAATGACGACGACGGCTGCTGCTGCTGCACCGCCCGAGCGAAATGCTTTGTTCGGGTTTTTATGGTTTTCTTTATATGTGTGTATTTGATTTGGTGAATTCTTATAAGGGGAAATTGTTGTTTGGTCATTTTGGGGTCAGTTGTGTAGGTAAGTTATGAAAAGATATAGGGGTTTAACGTATTTTGGTGAAACAAGGGTATTTTTCTTAAAAACTTCTGATTTGTAAAATTTGAGTTAATACTCAGGAATATAAAGAGGATTCATGTATGCGACAGCAATCATCGGAATTTATCGTGTTTGATATTATTTATTAAAAAATATTTAACACCTCAAAAACCTAATGAAACTTTATCCTTTTCCCAGCAAAACTCGCTAAAACCTAAAACACAAGATAAAATCCGTACATCCATCTACACCGTCCGATAATTGACTCATAAAAGTCACGCTCCGAAATCCCATAAAACCGCGCGCGCGCGCTCGTCACGAAACACCCATCGGTATACAACGACAACAACAACAAAGAGCTACACTGCTACCGCCGTCGTCTCTAATGAGAAAAACCGCGATCGCGAAGATTGCCTTAGCGCCGGGAGTACAAAAGGCTTTACCCACGTTTAATCCGGGGCTCACCGCGCGCGAACGCGCCTGGCGAATTTCAATCTAGCCTCACGGAGAGTCGACGACGGCGACGACTTTTCTCTCGCCCACAGCGTGTGAGTGTGTGGGTACGTGTTTCCTGGCCAGCGTAAAAGTTTAGAGTTAATTTGATTTATGGCCGACGCCACTTGAGATTCGCCGGAAAGTGGATGGAGCGAGAGTGGAGTGCTGCAGATCGACGCTTTACGATGAGAATTTATTATCGGAGTGTGGAAGAGAGGTGAGAGAGAGAGAGAGAGAGAGAGAGAGAGAGAGAGAGAGAGAGTTTACAAGGAGGTAGTGGCGGCGAGTTTGTTTTGAGGATGAAAAAAGTTCGCTGAAGTGGTAACAAAGTCTGCGAGCGAGGTGGTTACGGAAATTTCGTGTATAAAATACAGTGTTTTTTTGTTCTTTCAATGAAATATATTGTTTCAAGTTGGAATCACTTTGACTTTTGCGAACGTGCAGGTTTTCAGTGAGATTTGAAAAATAAGAATGCAATGTCTGCTTTTAACGTATGTTCAAATAATTATGCAAATAATAATGGGAAAAATTTGTTAACTGAACAATGTAATAAATTTGAATAAAATAAAATAACCATCTTTATAAAACCCAATTACCAGCAACACCATTCGCCACAACCCCATTTAACCCAACAAAAAAAAACACCACACCTACGCCATAAAGAATCGCCGAGTGATAAAGAAACCCTGAACGCGAGCGGTCTTTGGCCGGGCGCGTTTCGATATCCTTTGCCGGCGGCGCTGCATCGCGCCGGATATTATCCTGCCATTGTTCCCCCGGCCCTCGGACCGTATATAATAAAAGTCGCGAAGCCCCCGGGGCGGACTGACCCCTCTCCACGTACATGTATGAGCGCCGGTGTGGCCGGGAATTTTTCATCGGCCGCGATCGCCAGCGGAGAATTTTTTTAAGAAAAAATGTGTTGCGTTATTATTATTGTATGTTGGGAATGTGATGGTAGTAGATGTGAAAAGTGAGTACATATTTGTTATAAAAACGTGAATTTTTCGAAATGTATATAATTGAGTTGGGGACTGCATGAATCTTTTTGAAAACGCAGTTTGACGTTACGGGAACCTGAATAAACATTTTTCTGTTCGTTGTTTATTTTGCACGCTAACATTCCGAAAGTTTATTTCGTAAAAAAAAGTAAATAAACTCCGGTATCAGATACCAAATTTATTTTAAAGATTAAAATAAAGGGGAAAAATTCATTTCTGAATAAAAGCTGTGTATAAACAACAGATAAAGAAAAATAACGAGACAATCTAACATATTTTTTATTTTCATAAACAAATTCACGGTTTTCGAACATTCAATCGCTATTAAACAAACCTACGACGTTCTTTTATCAATGTTAAATAAACTGCCGGCTCCGCGTCCTCGCCAAAATTACCACCCTCGAATTTTCCGTCGAAAAAGTGCCTCCTCTGTCAACCCGAGGCCACTCAATACAGCGCGTGTCTCTGCTATCGTGCGAAAAGCCCGGACGAAGCCCCTAAGTGGAATGGAAAACAAAATTCAGCGAAGCATCAAACGGCATCGGGAATGCGCGCAAACGCCAAAGAAGTGGGTCAAGACGCAGTGTATACGTACACCGTCGCCGTTGGAGCGCGAACACGGCACGGCGACGGCTATCCTCTTACTTTTCCGCCGACGCGTCCGACAGAGAAGGAAGGTAGGAAGGAAGGTCCTTTTTCCACTGTCTTTTGTCGGAGAGTGGAACGTAGAGGATGGATGCATCGATGGCTGTGTACATGGAGATGCGGGAGGAAGTGTAGTCCGGTTCGAAAGGGTTTTATTTGGGTTGGAGGTGGCAGAGGTGATACTTAGGTTTGAAATGTGGGGGTATTGTTTGTTGAAGAATGGTCTTTTAGACGATTAGATGAAAATGTTGTGTAGAGTAGTTAAGATATCGTTTCAGTGAGACATTCATCATTCTATAAATACTAAATCATCAATCACTTTATTGAAATATTTTTATGCAATATCGAATATTTAATCATTTTTTAACATTTCAATGTAATTTTCTATACGACCGAAATAGTATTAAAATGTTTTATAAAAAACTCGAAGGGTATTTAAGAATTTCTGCCATTTAAACAATCATTTTTTTTAAGCCTTTAAAAATTATATTATCTCCATTACAAACGACGTCAGAACTTAATACAACTAATTATACCCAAAATTAATGATTATCTTAATTGCGGAGGCCGCGCGTCGCGGCACAAAAAAGCGGCGGCGCTAAAAAAGGCATTAATCTTCCACTTTTCGCGCGTGAAAGAGCGAAAAAAATCTTGACTCTCTTGCTCTCTCTCACAGCCCCCTCACGACTTATCGGAGTGAGCGGGAAAAAAAAGAAACTTGAAGAGCCCTTAAAAAAGGTCTCTCTCCCCTTCCTCTTTATGCCCGAGCTTTATAATGCGACTCGATTATCGTCGTTACTATATTCCTCGCGCGGTTTATTCACTGGCCGCCACTGCCGCGGCCTAACGATCGCTCGTCGAAGTGACGGGGAGGAGAGAAGAAGAAGAAAAAAAAAGTGAGGCGGAGAGGGAAAGAAAGAGAAAAAGAGCCGAAGACAACCGCAAAGTTCGACGCAAGTTTAAAGATTAGCGAGGGTCGGGAGACCGGGGGAGAGAAGAAAAGAGATTTCTTCTTCTTCTTTTTATCTTTTCTTTTATTATCTCGGAGTGGCTTTTCATTTTTATTCGCCCGAGGTCGATCATTGATATTTCATGAAAGTGTGTATATTATTTCGACCCGAATGACTCCGATTTGCCTTATGGGAATCGGGAGTATTTTATAATCAGTTACATTTAATTAGTTACGCTTTGGGTTATTCAATATATTTCGTTGATTTAATTTTACATCATTAATGTTTGCCTAATGTATTATAATCTTTATTTTATGTATCAATACAACGGTCTGCCTTGCGGGACCTGTTATTCCCAAGACGGAATAAACTAAATCCGATTTAATCTAATCTTTCTATCTATCTTTTCCATGTTCACCTTCTCCCTTTTTCTTTATAACGTTCCTCATATTTTCTGTTTGTAATAAAGTAAGAAGAAAAATGATCAAGGTAAATGAAATCCTCGTTCTTTTTCGCAAAACATCTACTAGTTTAAATACACTTCCAAAAATATTATACAATGAATAATAAAGATCAAAGAGATTTTTTTCATCTAACGACATTTTTTCAAAAAGCGAATCTTTTCACTCTCACCCAAATACATATATATATTTCTTTCTGAAATAGCGCGCTTTTGATCGTCTCCGCGATTATTCTACAACAACAATTTCTCTGCAACATCTAAAAATCCTTCAAAAGCCCTGACAAAAGACTTACAACGGCCCTCTAAAAGTAATGAATATGCGTAAACGAAGCGCGCCCCGACAAGAATGGCGCGCGAAAACAAAGAAAGAGTAAGCGTGCGTAAGGATAAACGCTCGGTCTCGAAAAAGCCACGTGAGAGAGAAGAGAAAGAGAAGATTCGAGAGGCAAGGCAAAACAATTGCCCCCCGGGCTATACGTTCCACGCGAGAATTTTAAACGCACTTTTATCCCGCGCGTGCTTTGTACCCCGAGAAAAACCACACTCTAATTCTCCACCTCTGCACCTTATACATATATATACGCATACACCAACATCACGAGGGGCAAATTGAAAGTCTCGCGAAAAGCCTCTCCAACTTCGTTTCTTTCCCGCGCGTCTTGGAATTTTCGCCTTTGAGCAAGTTTAATAGTTTGATTTCGCGCGCCTGTATATACATGCATCTTACATATCCGTGCGTGACTCGTTCTTTACCGTGAAGTTAGATGATCGTGTTGTTTATTTCACGAGAGGGAGGAAAAAATAGAGTCGGCCGTTCGGTCGTGAGGTAATGTTGCGTGAAGAATCATTTTTTGTACCCGACCGCGAGGTTTTTATGAATGTTCGCGAGGGGCCAGCGTGAGCCAAGGGATGGCAGGAATTCGGTAATACGAGATACTTACTTCCGGCATTTGATTTATGAAAGGTACGATTGACGGGCGATTTGTTTTGGATCATGATTGTTTTATTAATTTTGGAATTGAAAAGTTGATTTATATATACATTATGCTTGAAGTTGAGCGATCAATAACGACAATTTTTTGTCCTGATAATATATTACTCTTTAATTGGCGGAAATAGAGATATTTAGTTTGTTTCCTTTAGAATCTATCATTACAATTGAATTCTTAGAGAATAAAACTGTTTATACACGACTCCAATACACTTAGCGAATCGAAAAGATAAACTTGAAATTTATAAAAGTATTAAATTTTTATCTGGAAAATTTTTGCAGAAATTAAAGTTAAAATTTATTGTAGAAATGAACGATACTTATAAAAACAATTGCGGTTATAACGCGAAGTAACTAATTTTCGACAAAATTATATCGCAAACCGATGAACTTTTACAAATACAGAAATTTTACCCTAGTTCTAATTTCACTTTCACATTTTTCTACAATGTTAATTTTATAGTATTACAGAACCATCCGATCACAGATCGCTTTATCATAAAACGACAATGATTTTTTCGCAAAATCTAGATGATAAATGAAATTATTCTCACCACATCTTCGATCCCGCATTCATCCTCAAAAACATTTACATTCAGCTCTCCTCTCCGCGCGCAATCGACCGATCGCTCAGGAAACCTCTCGCAACAATGCAAACCGACACCTCTCAAAGAACCCTTTCTCTCTCTCTCTCCACTAAACCTAGCCCACACATGCACCGTTTCCTCAAAAACCCGACAAGAAACCCAGCAACCACTACCAGTGCACGCGAAGGAATACGCGAAATTCCATTAGTCGAGCTAGCTACCCGCACCCACCCTCTCTCCCTCTACGAAAAGCTCGGCGCCGTGGAGTTTAGCCGCTCCAGTGAACTGTAACTTAAGCCCCGGTCAGCCGAGCACTGCGGACACGGCGGAAGCGGAATCCGAACTTCCTTCCGCGAGCGAGCGCGCGAAGATTAATCTCGGCGAATTCCCCGGGACCCCACCGATATAACTTTGCCTAATAACGCGGCTGAGACTGGAAGGGGATGGTAGAGGCGCGATTTTATTATAGGTGTGCGCCCGGAGCGCGTGCACGAGGCAGTTTACGGCGTCTTCCGCGGCGCTGGTGGCCGCTTTTTCGACCCAGGATTGATGCGACCCGGTGAGCGTATATATATATTTTTGACCTGGAAATTTGGTAATTGATAAGGCGGGGAAAGGTTTTTTTAACGGCAGGGGTGGCAGTTTTATCTGCGGTTGCGATTCATTTTCATTGCTCGTGATTAAGAAATTGCGGGATTTATTTTTGTTGAAGTTTCGGAGAATGGGGGTTCGAAGGTGAAATTTAGTAGGATGAAAATTGAGATGGAACATTGTTATACGACTGTAAATGTAATAAGAGATTTTACAGTTGAAATACACGTCAATCTGGCCGATCTCCGATATTATCTACTTGTAATGGATATTCCACCGTCGATAAGACATCGGGTAATTAGGAAGCAGATAATAATAGCCCGGAATGTTCATCCACTTTCATTCCCTATATTATTAAAATCAATAAAATATCGTTCTTATATAACGCTTTCTAATTATCGCGTTCTTCGCAACTTTATCACGCACTCTGGGAAATTTAATTAAATCTTGGGAAAACGTAATTTAGCCGAAAACACACTTTTATAAAATCATATATAAAATCTTACCTCTCGCACCTCCGCAAAAAGGCCCACTGTTAACACGCTGGCTACAAATTACGACCTTTGATTACGTCTCTTTCACGCAAAAACCTTAAAACCACTCGCTTTTTCCCCCCTTTTCTCCCTCGCACTTTGTATACGTATAAATCAGTCACCGGCTGATATTGGTTACATCTGCCAGAGGTGGCCGAGGGGGGATTCGTCGTCTCCCGCGGTTATTAATCACTGTCAGGCTCTTTCTCTCTCCGCGGAGCATCGCGCGCGCAATTTCTCGGGCAATCTTGTCGTCGTAAAGACGCCCGAGTACGGGGCTCGCACGAAGAAAGATAATTGTAGGAGAGACGTCAACGCGGAAGAAAACGGATAATGAGATTCCCAGCGCCGTTAACGTCGCGTTGGCATCGTTTCTTACCGTTCCCTCGCGAAGGAGGTAGCATGCACGCGTGCTCCAATTAGGAAAGAGCGATATTAAAGCGGGGAGTCAAATGACGATTAAACGAGCGTTTTGTATTGATGGTGTGAGAGGCGTCGAGATGTAATTGTTGATGCTGGAGTTGTTGGTAGATTCTCTGAGTTGGTTTTGATTTTTATCTCGATTTATTTCCGCTATTTTATTTTGTTTTGCAATCATTAGAATAAATTATGAATTCCTTTCATGTTTAAGGAAATTCCAATGCTCTGAGAAAAAAAGCGTTAGTACTGTTAGCTTTATGTAAAATGAACTATAATGCGTTAATAATAAATATATTCATATAATTCAAACAACTATAAATTATAGTAACCGAGTTATTGTCCATTTAACTAAATTTTTTAGTAAACTATACTATATTCAATTAGTGTAATATATATTATTCCTTTCGAATTTCTTTGATATTATAAATTTAACTATATAATATAGTACCAAAATAACATATTTATATAGCTATTGCCAACATAATATTGTTGTTTGGGTCATTATAAAATATAGTTGTAGCTAAATAAAACTATTTTATAGTAATTAATTTTGTGTAAATATAGAGCTTCCTCTTTGAGGAAGCAAACAAAAATTATACTTTTTCCTACTTCCAGTGTAGGTCTAGTCTTAACAAAATATTGTTAATCCTGGAACCGATTTTTAACTGTGTAAGAGCAAGCAATACAGGTCTTTGATCTTACCTCTTTATATGCCCAGCAAGGTATCAAATCATTAGGGGGATCGTTACGGCCACCTAGCAGTGGTACGCGGAACTGTCCCTCGTGAGGTAAAATCAAATGGCTGTCCCGAAATTCAAACAAAATAAATGTTAATGTCAGAATGACTCTTGCTAAGGAGCAAGAGCTTCATCATTTTTTTTAAGGTGATATAGTACCCCTGCACTCTGTTTTACCGACAGACCACGGTAAATTCTAATCAAAATAAATATATCGAGATAATTGCCCTGCGCAATGTAATAATCTACTATCCTATACAATTTTGATCCCAAATTTCTACGGTACCCTAAAAAAATTTTCCAACGAAATTTCCGTTATTGTTGTTTAAAAAATTTTTTAGGGTACCGTTGATAATTAGGCCCAAAACTACGTAGGATGGTAGATTATATTGCACAGGGCAACTATCTTCTTATAAGACGTAATTCGATATATTTATTTTGATAATATAGAATTAACCGTGTTCTATCGGTAAAACAGAGTACAGGGGTACTACACCCCCTTAAGATAAATATAATAAATATTTCTTTTAATTGTGAGAGAACCAACATCTCTATATGGAATATTGAATAACTAATCGTAAAATTTAATTTTTATAAAATTTCATCAACCCCAAAACCCTCTTTGCTCCTCTGTTACAGACCCATGCGCGGGTGTACAATGCACGGAACCCGAAGTCTGCCAGCTCGACGGCTCGCGTCAGCCGGCCTGCCGCTGCAGCGAGCAGTGCGGCCCGGAATTCGAGCCTGTCTGCGGCAGCGATGGCAAGACCTACTCCAGCGAGTGCTACCTGCGCCAGGAGGCCTGTCGAACACGGTTCCAGCTTCGCAAGATCTACGACGGGGCCTGCAACTCCGGTAAGTAGAAGTTCCAGAGCGCGTTTATAGGGGGAATTTCGATCATAGATTCGACATCATGACTGATATGTTATTTCGTACAAGTTTATTATCAGGAAAAATCTAGAGCTAGTTTTTGTATTAATCAATATAACTGCTTCTCGCATGTGGTGCAGGAGCTGCGTTACTAATTTACTAACATTAAAATCAATGTATTTTACATGCTCTCTTATATAACCACACATCGAGCGTTCAGAAAAACATATCGTTTCTTTTAATTTCCAGCATTAGGTTTGAAAAATCTATATAATTTTCTATACTTCACAACATATGTATTATACCATATTATGCCACACCATCAACCCATCCCATTCCAAAAAAAAAAATGAACGAGCAACCTCGTGCACGCACGTGTGAATCTCCATATAACAACACGAGGGCTGATCTGACTGCTCCGCAGGAACGAACCCGTGCGACGGTGCCAAGTGCGGGCCACAGGAGCAGTGCGCGATCGATCGCTTCGGCATCGCCAAGTGCGAGTGCGGCCCCGAGTGCGAGCCGGTAATGAAGCCGGTGTGCGCTGGCGGCGGCACCACCTATCCGAGCCACTGCGAGCTCAGGCGACAGGCCTGTTTGGCCAAGCAGCCCATCGAGCTCGCCTACGTCGGTAACTGCGGTTCCAAGGGGCCCTGCTTCGACAAGGTTTGTTCGCGTGGGAGTGTGAGAGATGGAGGATGTGGTGGAATCTTTGCTGGAGTTGTGTTCTTTATTTGACCATTTTGTTTTAACAAAGATACTGGCTTCTGTTGAATGATTGGGAAATTCAATTATCAAACTGAATTCTTCCTACCCTTTTCCTATATTAAAATTTTTGCAGTGCTTATCTTCTGAAAAAAATGTTATCAAATTCAATCATAATGAATATTAGAAACGTTCATTCGAATAATCTTGTAAGTATATTCATCGTACAAAATTATGTTCTTTAATAATATAGATTTTTTATTAGAATACATTGTAAAAACCATGCAGATTGCACGAGAGTTCACAAATCTTAAATTCAATCAAACAATTTTCTTAGTATAACTGTATAAATTCTAATCTTCTCTCCAATTTAAATAATTCTAATACAATTTTATAACTCTAAAAGGAACAAGTGAAAAGGTTTCTTCTACATTTCATTAAATTCTGCAACAATTACATCCACCTTTACCGAAAACCACTCATTCCCATTAATAATCTAATAGCCTAGTTTCTAATCAATACACCCTTTTCCTCAAAACACCACGGAGTTACAAATTACACCCAATCCCTTACCCACTCCTGTTCAGCGTCAATCCCACTCTCCCAAAATCCAAAGAACTCGGCCACCAAAGCGCCCGCCGAACAACCTCCACCTCTCTACGAAAATCAAACAGCGATCGAACTGCACTCGACTACGACGACGACGAAGAGAGGGTTCGCTCAGAGAGTTGGGATTTTCGCCAAAGCACGGACTGCACGCGAGACATACGCTTTCTCTCTCTCCCTCTCTCACTCAGCAGAGTCAATGCATTTACGATCATTTCTCAAAGGTAATTAAGAGCCCGCTGATTTAAGGGACTTGGGAGACTAGCGCGAGCTCGGCAATCAATTGGGTCTCTCGGCTCGAATTAGGAGATCGACCTGGTTTTCCGGGACAGGGCGGCTGTAAATGTAGCGGTAATGCTGATTTCATTATTTGAATTAAGGGGCTTTACCAGATCGAATATATACGAGATTTGTCAATTAATCGCGGATACTTGGAATTCTTTTTTAATTAAAGAATGGATGAGATGACGTTGTTGAAAATTTTATTTCATATAAATTCTGGCAGAATGATCAAACGCGCGCCAAAACACAGACGGTATATATATATATATATATCTCAAAAAGAGAGGGATAACGAGTCCGCAAAATACAGACAGACCTATACTCGTACCTTGAAGCACAATTATTTTTATCCCTGTGATATTATAATAACTTTGATCTGTAAAATTAATCCAATTAGACGCCCATAACACGCGCATTGCGAATACGACAGAAGCTCCCGTATGCACTGCACACACACACGTCCACGTGCCACGCGTATAACCCGTCGAGGGGACAAAAGAGCCAAAACGACGAGCGAAAAAAAAGAGAAAGAAAGAATCCTCTCTCTCGCCTCTCGAGAAAAAAAGCGAGGTAAAAAAACCGGGACAAAAATCCGCTCAATCATCTCGCAAATCCCTTCCTTTAAATCTGCATAATCTCGCGAGACACGCGGAACATCCGGAATCCGCTCGCGCTCTCCCTTCTCCCCCCATTATACGCTCCACTTCGCGAGAAAGAATATCGTCGCTAATTGGACGACACCCGAGAGCTCGCAGCCATACATAGGCAACCACGTGCGGATTCTTCAAATTCCTGTTCTTTCGTCGCATAACGTTCTCTATACCAATCTCAATGACAATTCACTGGCGTCATTAATGCAATGCGGGCCCGATCTAATGAGTACCTTGCTCACATTCATCTGAATTTTCGTGTACCAAATTTTTCTTTCCGATCTTCTGCTACTACACACACATACATACCGCACGGTCGCGATGACCGAGTTTCTCCGAAACGTCTTGACCTGTTTGTTCGGGGCCGTTGTTCCAGTTGGCCGAGGGGTGAATGTTTAGCTTCTCCCCACTCGCGTTACTGTCGTCGTCGTCGTCCTTGAGACGAAAATTAAAGTGGCACTCCACCGAGACGTGCCACTGTCGCCGCCGCGGAGGAGCAAAGTTCTCCTAAATAATTTTTGGACGGAATCGTGCCGTTTGTCGCGGGAATTGAACGACGGCGTTTTCCTCAGTGGCTTAATGAGAAATGGTTATAAATGCATTGTAGTTTCGCTGCTGCTGTTGCAGGCAAAATTTTAATGAAATTGCTGGCCCGTTTACCGGGGACAGAGAGAGAGAGAAAGAGGTAGAGAGGAAAAGGTCTAGTGGGAGAGGATGTATTCTCTAAACTCGAAATTGTTATTCGTATTTAATCTTGCTGTATTCGGAAGCTCAATTTGTACTTAATTTCAGCTGTGTAATCTTTCGAGAAATGACTTTGAGCTACCAAATTTAACATTTTATAAGAGAAATATATTATGCTATATTGTCTCTTATTGCATACTTAAATTGAAAATAATATAACTATAAAATAACGTAACATTCTACGTCGACACACACATCACATTTTAAAATCCTCTTACATCCATACGCTGCAAAAGCATCACGTCAAAAAATACGAAGGAAAAATCTCTCTTCACGTCTAAAATGCTGACACACCTCATCCACATCTCGCACCGTATTCTTACCTTGTAATATAATCTTTCTATAAAACATTATGCGCGAGCTCACATCCGACCCCTAGACCTATGAACTTTACATCTCGAGCCGACCCTCTCTCCCTCACTTTTCTCTACGAGTGAGAAACGTGGGTGCGAAAGCAAAGAGTTGGGACTTTTCAGATCTGCCAATGGGGCGCGATCTGCGAGGAGTCAAGCGGCGACGCGGTTTGTGAGTGCCCCAGGTGCTCCGCCGAATTTCAGCCCGTCTGCGGCGACGACGGTATCACCTACAGCAACGAGTGCAGACTGCGACTTGAGGCCTGCCAGCATAAGCGCGCGATTCGCGTGCTGTATCAGGAACAGTGCAGTGAGTTTTCGATATATATTGATCTTTTTGGGTGGGTGTTGAGGTTGAAGTTTTTTGGTGATTTTTTTTTCTTTATTTAATAATCAGAAGCTGGGTTTTTGTTGCTTGGTATGAGTTTGTAGTGGAACTAGTGCTTGTGGTTTAGCGTGAAATCGGTTTTATAAAGTAGAGGTGACCTGTGCAAAAACGGTATTGGATATATTTAATATTCTTAATATACATTATATTGAAATTCATATATTTATTTATGAGTGCTGTCTTTATTATTATAAACAAACGTAAAATCTGTTTAAAGTTATTTAAATTTCTCTTATTCTATATATTTTTATTTACTTTTTGCTCAGGTCTCCCTTATGTGTGGAATATTGGGAAACTTGTCAGTGTATAAGTGGATATTGATATATAATAATATGCGATCGAAGAGTATGCCTGACTAAATATACCCGTTTTTACTGACACAGTAATCGATTCAAGAATATTAAATTAACAATGAGAATGATTAATAATTCAACGAAAAATAAACATGAATATTATACAAACTTTTAAAAAAATTGAAGTCGTATTGAATTTAAATTCTGGCGATTTTATTTTGCTTAATTTCAGCCAGTGAAAGAGAGCTTCAAACGTTTAGCATTTTTAATACTATTGAAATTTGTAACAGAAACTGTTCGCTTTACATATATAAGCAAACAACGTTACGTAAATATCTGGTGACTGTAATTAATCATACATGGAAATCGTCAACAGTGACTGAAACAAGGTGTGAAAATTAAACGCGCCATTCTGATTATTAATATTTTTGATTTTCAATTTCATTAATTAAGTGTTTTTCCGCTCTTTTTTAACGAATGTTCATTTGGAAAGTGTTTCATTAATTTTCAACGCGTTTTGATAGCGCACAGTGCGTTCCCAAACGCCGTCGGAAAATTAATTTTGCATTCGATGGCTGAATAAACACTTGATGACTACGGAAATATTCAGGCGCAATTTATGCAGCCGTGATGCTAAATCAAAGTTTCATGAAGCTCTTTGGCATATTGATACTTCGCATACATGAAATAAAATTTTGCACGTATTTTGCGCGAGCGCGCGTCGCGTTACAGTTATTCCAGCAGGTATTTTTAATATCATTATTCAATCGATCTAAACAGTCTGAGAATTTTCAATGAAATAACTGGTTTATATTTCAGACCACAGTTAATAAAGATTTTTTAACTATCCATATTAAATGCGTAGCTAACATTTACTTAACCAAGTTAACATAGCTATAGCGATCGATCAAATTATTTTCGCTCCCGGTAAAATGTAGAGTTATTTTAAAATGAAATTTTTTTCGACTTCACGGTGATCGAATTTTCAACATTCTACGGCAACTACTCTACTGCATACTTCAATATTATTATTATTATTTCGCGACGATATTGCGAATACTCAGAGCGTGGCTTACTTCGTGCTTGAACTATAAAAAACGTCAAACATTAGATAAATAACAAATAACCGTCACCACGTAAACACTAAAAAAAGACAAATAACACTCAAAATCGTAACGAAAATTCCATTTACACCAGCTCAACGCCACCCTAAAACCCTAGAACAGCCGGGTAAAAACGAAAACTACCCAGAGCAAACTTCGCGTGTACAGCCATCCGCGCAGACATACGTGCGGCCTTTCAAAGAAACTTCAAGAGTAGCCGGTCACGCGGTAGCAGCTGCACTCACCTTTTTCCCCGACCACCGCGCGCGCATGCAAATTGCAAGTTTTGAGCAGCCGTCGCTCGGGCCGCGAAACAGGCAACTATTTCGGCAGCAGAGCCTGCGCGGCATTTGCATTCGTGTAAATGCGTGGATTTGAGTTGAAAATGAGGAGCAGGCACGCGCGTCTATGTGTGTATCGCGAGCGCGGGGTGTCACTCAACGGCGATTTCCATAACCGCGGCGAGATGCTGGCTTTCTTCTTTTGATTTGAATGTAGCGGGTTACTTTTTTTTCTGAATTGTGAATGAGCTGTGGGGGAAGATAAGGGGTGAATTGTTTTCGTATGGATGGTTTTCTGAGTTGAGAGGGTATGTTTGTGAGTGAATGATTGAATAAAAAAGCTGTTATGAAATTAGAAAATTAGTTATGCTTAGTTCTTATGCTGCCCTTTGTTTCTTCTCATAAAAGTAACCATTAACTTAAATGGCTAACAATCGCCCTCAAATCAATAATCATATAAATAAAAATCGCTACCAGTTCATTGGCAATTAGCTTCCTCAAAATGCTGAGTTATTTTTCTAGGACATTGATTATTTAAATTAGTACATAGATAAATAATTGTTATTTTTTTTTTTATTATTTATTAGAGGTCGAACTAGACCCGAACCCTCACCTCATAAATAACCAAATATCCAGCCAAGCCCCACCACCCAATTTCGAATTCACCGTGTCCCACAACCCCTCGCACACCGATCCTAAAAATCCCCAGGACCGATTTTGACGCGTCCCTGCCGCAATCCGGCCGCGTGTTCTTGCACCTCCCGGATGCATAATCCGGGTGCTCGCGCGCGCAAAATCTCGCCACCTCCGACGTGACGAGGTTCTTAACCATCGAGATCCGCCTAACGACGCGGTTGTTCTTGCTGCTGCGACGCCTACACTTTCGAGCATACACACACATACGCGCGACGTCTCGCGTGGTGTGATCCGACCTAAACCCTCGAGCGTCTCCCGCGCACACGTATATGAGTCCCGAGCACGGGAGCATAAACAACTTGTTCTCGAGGGGATTGGAAACGGGAGCAGGGGTGTATTCGATTTTGATGTACAGCGATTTTCGTGTGATATGATTGAATAGCTATAGGAAGAAAGTGAGTGATCGAATGATTATTGGGGTTTTTTAAATTCTTTGGGTGTTGAAAATCCGTACGAAGGGTAATAAAATTATATAACTTTATTATAATTCCAGAGGTATTGTGAAGTAGGTTTTGAACCCTAGAAAATTTAACGGAATAATTTTACAAAAATTTTATAGGCAATTTGAAAATATTCATTTTATAATTTTCCTTATCCACTTGCAACACTACATAAACGCGCCAGATGTTCAATAACGCTGTACCAAACATACTTTTAAACAGTCGAATATAACAAATATTTATTTTTTTCATTTTTTTATTATCTACTCGAAAAAAGAGTAAAATTTTACAAATTCATACGTTTCACCAATAACCATACAAAGTCTGTATCCTCTCCACTATATAAACAAAATCTCTACGATCCTATCAACACGTCATAAAACACCTACCAGCCATTCGCCCAAACCCCGAAACATTCCATTATTCCCTTCCCGCGCGCCATTCTCACCGAAACCGAACACACTCGAACGTTCAGCACAGACGCGACCCCGGAACCTGAGAAACGTTCCGTTAGATTAAAACGCGCGCGGTCTCATACATACGGCGGACGTGCGCCCCCGTATATATACATACGACTCATAAGTTGTTACTCGCCTCTGCCATGCACTGCATATGCATGCGTCTCTCCCTTATATTCTCTCCGATTCTCGGGGAACAGCGCAAGCGCGCGTCCGACATTCTCTCATACGCTCTGTTTTCCAGGGCTCGCGCAATCGTGATTTCGCCGACGAATACGTCCCAATGAATTCAGGGGAAGATTACGTGTAATCCCCGCGCGCGAGGATGACGCGCGACCGCGTGTGTGATGTGGTTGTGTGTTTGCGAGAGGAAAGGGATGTAATGGAGAAGGTGAGAGTGAGTGAGTGGACTTTTCGAAAAATTGATTATTCAAGGGAGGAAGTGGGAATTTGCAATGGCATGGCTTGGGATCCGGGTGGTGGAATATTTGTTTGATGTTGAAGGAATGAATGTGTCTTGATGTTTGATAATGTACTTAGAACAGTATAAGAGTGTACATGGCTTGATTTCTTATTAAAAAGAAAAGTATACTATTCCAATTATTAATAAACCCACTACAAGGTATGTGTACAAGTAACAAACAACTGCATCATTGCTAATATATTTTACTTCACTTCTTTGCGCAACATCGCTCGCCAAAACAGTAACTTCAATTTATCACTGAAACCATGTAACAGACCTAAGGAAATTGCTCCGACCGCACTCGACAGTTTCTCATATACCGCTCGGCGCTTCTTCTCTGTCCACAGACGGCTGCGAGAACAAAAAGTGCGACCACTACGCCAAGTGCGAGAGCGACGCCAACGGCGAGGCCAAGTGCGCCTGTCCCAGCAACTGCGAAGAATTGGTAAGTATCTTGCCTCAAAAAAAAACAAAATATATATATACTCAATCGTTTCACCTGAGACTCACATGAGAACTTGAAACTTGCTGCGTGTAATCCATCCTCGCGCATCCGATAATGCACGTGTATCGATTGCGAGTATATGTACAGAGCGCGCATGCGGGTCAGGTAATTCATTAATGCATCGTCATCGGCTCATTGATCATTATTTAATTACCTGTTAATACCCGTCGCGTCGCGCAATTGTTGGGGAGTTTGGGCAGGTCGATAGAAAATTGCCATTAGCCGTTATTTAAATGCCGATTAGCGAGTAATTGCGCAGGGGATGCAAAAATTTTGGCGTGGATAACACACGCGTCAGTCTCGTTTGTAAATATATTCGTATTAATTCGGAAATGCGTTCTCATGTATATGTAAAATGTGGAAAACAGACTTTCCTCGTGTAATATTTTCAAACGTAAAACGTAAGCGTGCGCGTCTTGAAAGTTTGATAAAAAAACAAAAAGTGCCTTTGTGAGAGAACGTGCTGCACGCGTCATCTTTTTGACTTAGCGTGTTTTGAGCCGGTACAAAAGAACGACTCGCGTTTTAATCTTGTAAAACTCAAGCGCACTCCCCGTCTCCTTTGACATCGCGCGTATATACGCCCGGACACAGGACCAACATTTTCCGGCCTTTATCCCCATTGTCAAAGCTCCTCTCTCTCTCTTTCTCGGTGAGAACACACACGCGCGCGAGCTCTCGTCGTATCCTCATTTTTGCTCTAACTCACGCGCGACTAACGAGCTGCGCTTGCAAGAGAGAGAGAGAAAGAGATATGTTTATAAATATTAAAAGAGAGTGGGTGCGATAAGGAGGAAAATCGGAAAACAAGCGACCGAGGGAAGAACGTCGTCGTCGTTGGGGTGGGGAAATTGAAAAAACAGAGATTGAACGAGGGGATAAGAACGAGGACGAATGAAAAATGCACTGCGGGGAGATGTTTAATAATCGGCGTGTAACCATAGAGAGGGAGAGAAAGGAGGTTGAATTTGCTGGAGGATGTTTAAGGAAAACGCGTTTTGTTTGTTTGTGATGATAGGTGGAAAAGTGGGGAATCTTTGCTGGCTGCGTTGTTTGGTAAAGGTAGATTAATATAATTGAATTTTTTTATCTATATTAAATTGGATTCCAAAGATGATATAATGAATCATAATGTACAGCAAGTTTAATTAGCTTTAATTTTTATTTTTCTATATACGAGTGACTTTAATAACTTTAAAATATCCAAACAACAGTACAAATAATACAGTACACGAACTATACTTTTAAAAACCCGTTATAAAAAGTTTCTTTATTGCAATCCCACGGCTCTTCCCTATTTTTCTCCAATACGCCTCTTCATCGCAGACGAATTCATCCTCGAAATAACGATCGCCGGGGAAAAAAGTTCATGAAACTTTTCGCGGATTCGCGAGAAGACGCGAGCAAAACGTGTGTAGCCAATATCTGCGCGGCGCCGTCCCATTTGATTGTCCGTACGCTCGCCAATAATATCCACTCTCGGTCATTTTCTAGCTCCCTCGCTATCGAGAGAGAGAGAGCTGTATATATAAAGCCCGACACAAATTGACTGAAACGAACGGTTATTATTTCGGATATATCGAGAGAGAAGAGAGAAAAAAAGTCGTTCGATTAGAAAAGACGCGAGCGAGCGAATTAATTTCCATGGGCTTTGTAAAACGTGGCTGATTGTTCGTTTGATCGAGGATGAAAAAGAGAGAGAGAGGGAATATGAATGGCACGATTAATTAAAGCGAAAAGAATTACAGTTTTTAACGCTGAATTGGATAACGCCGACAGGCGCGCTCGTACATCACTATACTTATTATTATTAATATAAAAGGAATTTACGTTTTTGACGTCGGATGAAAATGCGATTGGATTTTACGTGACGGTTTTACGTTAAGCGTTTCAATTTTAATGGTTCTTTTAATTAACAAATAATGAAATTATTCAATTTGCAAAAGATTTTCGCGTTCCGTTTAAATTAAAATACAAATTTTCCCCCGCCGCGTTGACAGACGCGCGTGTGTCGGGAGTTTATTAATAAATGTATTCGTCAAACGGGAAATTCAATTCCAATTTGCCGAAATAATTGACGAAACCGACTGGCATTAAATTCAACGCAAACAACCTCCACTCTCTCTAAAAAAAATGGCTGTTTGACGATCGATGTAGTTCGTACGGCACACGAAGCGGCAGGAAAAAGAGAGGAGGAAAAATTTTCTCGAGAGTTGGACCTCTCGAGGCAACGGCGATTCGCGCAGAAGATCCGTGCAAATAGTCGCGGGAAAATCTTCCCCCCGGCAAATTGAACGAACAACGGGTTATTTCTACGACGACGCAAGCCGAGAACGTTATACCCGTCTACTTTGTAGTTAATTAATTTTTTGCTTCGCTGCGCGCGTGCACAGCCTGCCTGGTGAAATGGAAAAGATGGGAGTAAGTACCTAGAGAGGAGTTTATGGAAAAATTAAATTGATAGTTTGCGTGTGCGCCAAAGAAAATTCTTTATATACCTCGTAAAGTACAGTTTATTCAATTTGTTGGTTACGCAATTAGCGCAGTTGGATTGTAGAAACGGTTATTAAATTAAATTGTTGAATGACGGATGATATATTTCGAAGAATTCTGATTTAATTTTAAGTCTCTCTTGATAATCTAGTTGCTCGATAGTTAAAGTAACATTAAATCGTTGCAGTCGTAGAGAAACATTCGCCTGTACGTTCCGACATAAATTCTGAAATACGCTATACTTTTTAATTAACAGACAGTGGAAAGAGGAGCAAATAATTAATCAACTATGCCAGCAGTCTTTTATTATCCATCTCTCCGAATCGACAGCTACAATGTTTCAAAACAAATAGAAACCGAACGCTCGATTAATGATTGACCGGGGCTTTATTATTTAATCTATTCGGGGCGAGGTGCAGTTCGCGCAATTTTGATCGAATATTACGTGCCGATGAGCTCGCTCGATTATTCAATTCCCGTATTTTACTACGCGCGACTCGCCAGCCGTCCTCTAAATGAAATAGATCAATGTTTAAACAATGAAATTGATACGTTTAAACAAATCAATTGTGTAATTAATCTGTTGCATTACGTATCAGGCGCCGATCGGCTCCATTATTATACAAACCCAAAGTATATGCTCTAAATAGTTTTACGATACGGTCGTAAAAGCGCCCTGTATCGCAGTGGCCATTAAAATGTTATACCCTAATTTTGTTTCGGAAAATCAACGATCGGCTGTGTATGTGAATCATTAAAAACACCAGGTTAATTATGCATGGTCGGGCAAAAATCGACGGGCTTAATTGACTATCCAGATGGTTGCCTACGTTTCCTTCGTAACGAGCTATACTTGATGTGCCACCGTATACCGCGAGAATCGTAAATATACGACCGGATCTTCGTAACCCGTTACGGAATTCTCGTTCGCGAAATACAATTAAAGTTTTCGAGTAGGACGAATAGCATTTTGTTTCCCTCCGTTGTATAGGTATTGGACCATTTTGTGTTCTCTACTTAAAGTACATTATCGTTTTACATCTCTTGAATAAACAATAATCTTACTTTGATTTCCTGTTTTCAATGTGCATTTACTCTTACGTGCTTAAATTTCCGTTTCTGTGTTAATACGATAAATTGAATAATTGAAATATCCCGTTCCCTTATTTCTAATTCCAAATAATGAATAATATTGTATTTCCTCTCTTCATATTGGAATTATAATAATCTATTTATTGAATTGCTTAATTCCGAAACATGTGACAAAAATCAATTCCAACTTTCAACAAAATAACAAAATTACGTGAATCCAACACCCTTTATAAATGTCTTTCATTGCTCATCACCATCATAGCCATTCCAAACAAAACATCTCTAAAAATACAATTATTTTACAAAACACTCACTACGCATGCACCATCGCACTTTAAATCTTCACCGCTCGGTCCTTTAATTAAACCCAACAGCGACAGTAGGAGAAGGAACCCATAAAACGCGGATCCTCCGAAAATTCAAAATACCAGCCGCTAAAGCATCCCCGGAAAAGTTAACGCGGGTAATATTCGCGCGTACGAGCGCCGCTCGTAAAACATCGAAGCCACCGCCCACCAATTAATAACTTCATTAAGCTTAATTTAATAGAACAATACGAACGCAGGAGACTCGCGCTCCGAAATCCAATTAGATTTCGGATGAAATAACACGACGACGACACGCGCGCCCCCGTTTTCTCCTATAAACGGGCCGAAACCTTTGTGTGTGCGTGCGTCCGTGTGTTTTTGGATAAATTATGTTAGGGAATTCTGGTTTAAGGGTTTCATATGAATTTAATGTGGGATGTTGGATCTAATCTCGTTTCATTGTTTTCGAATGAATTATATGTTTTGATAAGTGCCTTTAGGTATAGAAAAGAGATGGTATATACTGTAAACGGGATATCTTTTGTACTAATAATTCTTGTATAGAATAATTAACATGCTTCCTTGGCGTAAGAATCGAAAATGAAAACTATTATAATATGATGTGTATTAAAAAATATCATTGAATATATCTTTTTATTTTCAAAGATTAGCCAGTATATACCGCAGTTTTACATACCCACACTTTAAATCCTCATCACTCATCCATCGCAAAATGGCATTAATAAAATGCGAACCGTTCGATTTGAAATCCCAAACCGACAATCCGCTAAATAAACGAAATTACCGAAATATTCCTCCCCTTTAAAAAAAAGCACTCCGATCAAACAATCAAACCCACCCTACATCCATTACCGACCAAAAAAAAAACCTCAATCCTCCTATCTCTCTCTCTTTCAACGTTCGAAAACACAGCGCGACTCTCAATAAGTAGCACTAAAAACAATCCGCCACCGGCAACGACCAAATAAAAAAAAAAAAAAAAAAACGAAAAATCGCACGCAGCCGCTGTCCGAACCACTCAGCCGAGGGAAAATGGAATCCCATCATAATCCTATATCTCGCGGCGACAAAACAACACGCGCTGCTAAAAGCCAGCAGCAGTGCACACGCGTATACCGCTGATTCGATCATACGCGCTAATACCGCGCGCGTGCGCCCGGAGGCAGCTGACTAATTAAGTTGGGGCTTTTTGTACAGAGAAGGGGGGGAGAAGCTTTTTGCCTCGCGCTCGATCGAACGCGTATATAACCGCGCAACAAGTAGCCAAGGCGATGGCCCCCCAGGTTTAAACGTTCCGCGATGTTCTCTCGCTTTCTTCGCTGGTAGTTGCGTGATGTCCGAAGAGGCGATTGCGCCGTTACGGTTTGTAGGTTTTACAGGGGACGCTTTGCATTTTTCGAGACGGTAGCAGCTATGATGGCCGGGAAATTGGTCATGTTGAGGAACGGATTTATGGATTTTTTCGAAGTTTTAACGCCGCCGGGAAAAGGATGTTTGAATAATAATGGCGGTTGTTAGCGGTCAAGAGAGCCGCGTAAAAATGGTCATTAATTTTCCCTGTAGAACTTAACTGGCCGTAAAGCTGGCAACATTATTATAGTAAAACTGTGTAATATGCGAGAAATCTCAGGTGAAACGTAACGAAACTTTTCAAGACACTTTGCGAACTATTTCTCAGTGGAGTCTGATAAATATAAATATATGCGTTTACTCTTATGAAATTCATTTGACTAATGGACCCACAGGAGTCTGGAAGTTCGAACGTGGTGTGCGGATCCGACGGAGTGACCTATGAGAACGAATGCGGACTGAAGAGAGCCTCTTGTACAGACCAAACTCTCATCGTGGTCAGCTATAAGGGAGATTGCGGTAAGCATATGCGTAATGTGACTTTTCACCGAACTGTGTAAAGATAAGAAATTGAGGGAACTAAAATATGTGACGGTGCGCGGTGTAATTTTATCAAGAATTGAAAATGTCTGAATCAGATTAAATACGAAATTTTAAATAATTAGGAAAAGTAGAGTATCTTGAATATTTCGTTCGTTAAGGACTGATTTAATTTATCATGGATATATGCGACACTATGGTTGGAGTAGTAACGGTTAGATTCTCTTTTGTTTAATAAATGACAAGTTAATCATCCATTTCTAAAGATATTCATTTAACTGTAAATATATCAGTAATAATTTTTAAAACTAATAATAACTCTCAACTCGTGCATTCACACCATCGCATTTTACAAAACAATTCTTATCTTACTATACAGTCTCCCAAACTCAATTCCAAATCTTTCACTATTTCTCCCCGCCATGAACCTTCGAAATCTGATCCCCAGAGCTCTGCACAAACGTCGAGTGCGAGAACGGCGCGCGCTGCGAGGCCGGCGTCTGCGTCTGTCCACAGAAGTGTCCCCAGCCGACTGGCGACCCCGTCTGCGGCAGCGACACTAAGACCTACACCTCCGAGTGCGAGCTGCAGAAGACGGCCTGCGAGCGCGATCCCAAGCTGCCCATGCTACATGTCGTCTTTTACGGCGAGTGCGGCGAGGGATTCCCCGTCGCTGCTCTCAGTTAGTATTATCGTTTTGTGTTTGTTAATGTGACAGTATGTCTGTTTCTGGTACTTTTAATCTTGAGTTATATTTTGGAGGAAAAATGAATGTTGGATAAATTATTTAATGTATGGGATCGAAATTTTAAATCTTTAATGGTAAAATCTTTTTCATGCTTTTTCATTTATTTATGGAATGTTTCATTAGGAAATATCAACATTGACGTAAAAGTTTATTTGTGTGGTGCTATAACCAAGCGCGTTTACGAACGGGTGAAAAGTGTAGCTGATGGTTGCTCTATCAATGAAAAATTCACTATTTATTTACTTTTATGCGAACTTTCAAAACTATAACAGTAAAATGAGTTTAGTGGGTAATAAAAACACGATGTTTCGCCCGAAAAAAATCTCCTACGTGTGTTTCCCCTGGGAAAAAAATATTTGCCTGTACGCGTATACATATACTTTTTAAAAAGAAACTCCTTTCAAAGCTTTTAAAATATTTACAAATATGTTTGTCCATAAAATAACATTAAAGAAACATGAAAAAATATCTACATGGTATATTTTTTTCCATATTTGCTTAACGAATTTTGACTGAAAATTCCGTCTACCTTCTATATAAAAGTATAAAATCAACGTACACTGCACCGTGCTGTAAAACTATCAATCTTGTTACATGACTTTTGCATTAACAATTTATACCTAGTTAACCATCAAACAAAGAAATATAAATCTCCAACCGCTACTAACTCTCCAGCTACACTTTTACCCCCACAAACTAATAATAAGCCTTCTCTTCTTACTAACTAACCCCGATACTAACCCTTAACAGCCACTATGTCAACGCCATCCATAACGCGATTGGTAACGTCATCGGAGGTGACCCCAGGCCCGGACTCGGAGGCCTGTCGCGACATCCACTGCGACTTCAACGCCACGTGCGAGCTCGGCCCTGACAAGTTTCCCCGCTGTAGCTGCAAGTTCGACTGCGCCTCCATGGCGCCGGAGAACATGCAGCCAGTGTGCGGCAGCGACCTGCGCACCTATCCCAGCAAATGCCACATGCTCATGCAGGCTTGCCAGAGGCAGCAGGAGCTCAGGCTCAGGCCGATCGATCTCTGCCAAGGTGCTTTTGCGAGTCTAATGCTTTCGCTTGGTTCTTTTTAAGATATATATTAGAAAGTTTCGGTGAAATTGACGTATGGGTATATTATGTTAGTTCTATACTTTCGCCTGAATATGGTTTACATTTTTTGCAAGTATTTCTTTTCTAAACTATATAGTATAAAAATTCGTTTTACTGACATTTTTACTTAAATCGGTGATAAAAAGAAACGGCAAACAATTTTTGACTTTTAAATTTCAAAATAAAATCCTTAGAACCTTATCATTCTCAATTGTCGCCAATTTATACGTCAAAATCAAATATCACTTGAACCCCATATCTACTTTTGCTCTCTACTCGCGCAACCCCGCCTCTTGTGTACCTCCCTCAACGCACTCGCGACTCTGCAGTCCCGCATTTTTAACCCTGATCCCACCCGCACCGAACGATAATCGACGGGCATTAGCGTTTCCCCGCGTCAGCATTCTCACGGTACGTTTCCTTCTTCTTCTTCTTACCCCCGTGTGCGCTGCAATTATAGGTCTGGAGGCGAAGCCGTGCAACGGAGAGCAACCGCTTCTCGACGACGAGGGCAAGGAGTATGACTGTGGCAGCGGGCCGAACAGACGCGACTGCCCCAGCCACACGTACTGCCATCAGACGCCGAGGTTCGCGAGATGCTGCAGAAAGGGTGAGTCGTCGCTTTTTATATCAGAGCGCAGCAGTTTGCAAATTGGGTGATTCGAGAGGCTGCAGGAATAGATTCCGATTGGGGGGTGCGGTCGAGGGTTATGTTTCGACGGTCGATTGAGAGGTTTGTCTATGGGGTATCTTCTTGATGGGAATTGTAGAGTTTGGGTATTGGTCGATTGGAAAAAGGTATAGCGTTATGAGGCAATCCAAGGTGTGATTGGATTGCCTTAAAGACATTGTTTAAAATTTATCTTACATGGATTTTTGTCAAAAGGTTGTATTTTAATATAAAAACCTTTTCACATTGTAATTAAATTTTTTACTCTCGAATTTTTTTTTTTTATTAATTTAACAATGAAAATGAAAAAACTTTCAATATCTTTATTACATACATAATAGGTAGTAAAAATTCTCTTATTTCAAAATCAAAATATAAAAGATAATTTAAAAATTATTACCAACCACTAAATAAAGACATACATTACTCGCCCAATTCGCAATCGATAACTGGCTCTTCCACTTTACCCCACTCCAGTTCTGAAACATACAAAAAGAAAGCGTCTCCCAACATAATGAACCCCTGTTCTAACGGTCCTCTTTCCAACTCATAGGCCAGCAATCGCTGAAATGCGAGGATTCGTGGCACGGTTGTTGTCCAGACGGCAAAACTGCAGCCCTCGGGCCCGATGGCGCCGGCTGTCCCTACAACTGCAACTGCAACCGCCTCGGTAGCCTCTCCGATACTTGCAATCCGGAAACTGGCCAGTGCGAGTGCCGGCCGGGCGTGGGTGGACTGAAGTGCGATCGATGTATGCCAGGGTACTGGGGCCTGTCCAAGGTCGACAAGGGACACCAGTGCTGCATCCGTAAGGATAATACTGTTGGAGTGGATTTGTCGTTTAGGGTCTTTTTAAGAGAAAATTTTGTTTTTTTGTGAAATATTGACTAGTAAGAGTGTTTTATATAGTTATTGGAAAAAATTAGAATGTTTTGATAAGAATTGAACTTCGTTAAAAACACTCTAGAACAGATAAATCCAATAAAATCTTTTCTGAAATTTTGATTATATTTTGTAAAATTCTACATAATTCATTCTCTCCATATTGAACTGAATAAAGATTTAAATTAACCATAATTGTATTTTTCAGCTTGCGGTTGTTCGCTATTCGGCTCGACTCGCGAGGATTGCGAGCAGATGACGGGCTTGTGCGTGTGCAAGCCCGAGATTCAGGGCAAGAAGTGCACGATGTGCACCGATCATAATAAGATACTGACTCCTAAAGGATGTCAGCCAGGTACTGTTGATTTATTCGAATTCACATTTATATAATGTTTCTCTCTTTGATCTTTACAGGATAGATCCCATTTTGGCATAGTTGGAATTTAAAGGACTTGATTAGATCTGAATGTATCAGGGTTATTGTTAAACGACTGTGATACTTTTTTATATTGACTGTGTAAATTCTAACATTAATGAAGTTTTTAAAAAAAGTTTAAAGAAATTTAAAAAAAATGTTAAGTTTGGAATTTTAGATGTTATAATCACTACAAAATATTTCTTTTAGTACATCTTTCGCTCAGATATTTAAAAACACGGGAAAGCAAAGATTTTTTTCCAAAATTACTGTTATAATGTTTTTAATAAGAACAATTTATATGCCTTCTCCTTTATTGAACATCTCTTCACTCCAAATTTTTCAGTTACTTTAACACTAAAATATTACAGCTTTGACACTACCAAAAAAAAAAAATATAAACCCCTACCCTAAAATAAAAAAAAAATAAAAAACAATCCAAACCAATACACTGAAACAACAAATATCGACCAAATGCAATCCACAGTGGACGCCGTCCTGCCAATCCCGATGAACTGCAACGAGCTCGAGTGCTACTCGGGTGGCTACTGTACGGAGGCGAACGGAAGCGCCGCCGGTCCCCACTGCGTCTGTCCTCTGGGCTGCCCGGAGGACGCGCCCGCTGTCTCGGTCTGCGGCAGCGACGGCCAGACCTACGACAACGAGTGCGAGCTGAGGCTTTACGCCTGCCGGTACCAGACGGACGTCGTGCCCCAGGCTTTCGGCCATTGCCGAGGTGGGTCACATGCCGACACGAGGCGCATACACCGACCCAATATGCTCGGCCACTGAGACAAGGCTGGTGGCGGAGGGAGGAAGGAAGGAAGCTTCGTTGTATAGCAGAGCGTTGAGGAAGTAGTGCGAGGCTTTTAGGGTTTCTGTTTTTTTTTGGTGGTGGTAGGTGGAGGTGGGGAAGGATGGGGAGGTGGGTGAGATGGTGACGGGGTTGAATATGCGTGGAAGATAACAATGATCTCAGTTTGTGTTCATTTTTGTAAAGAAAGTATTTTTACGATACTTGATTCGCGACTTTATTGTGATAATTACATTGATGGTTATACGGTGTGTGTTCTGGAGCCAATATGTTCATTGCTGTAAGGATATCTCACTGAAATATTTTATAATAATCAGAGTGGAATATTTTGTCTTTGATTAAGTGAATTATTCTGTGGAAGTATTAGCATACGCGTACGAACGTATTTTAATATTAATTGAAATCGACTTTTTACAAACTGTATATTAAAGTAAAAGAATTTTTGAGTAATTTTTAGTATCTTTTAACATTTTTGATAAACTTTTTAATTAAATTCATTTTTTTTTTTTTTTAATTTAAAATAGGTCAAAGAAGCAGCGACAGCAAATTAACTTTAATTCGCGTAATTAAAGAGTAAAACTTTCGTTACATAGTTTTACGTGCAGTTAAGGTAATTGTCTTGACTAAACTTTTACCGCTTCGGAAATTGAAAATACTTAAAATTTTACAGCAAGATGCGATATACATGTTTTACGAAATACAAGAATTTCTAATTAAAGTTATCGAACAAAATTAACACTTCTATTTAATTATTGAAATAAACCGAAGTAAGATTTTTAATATTTGATATTGAAAAACACAAAACTATTTATTCAAGATATGTTATTTCATCTTTAAAAAGGTTGTGAATAATAATAATTGTGTTTGAATTTCTTATTGAAAACTATCGAATTGCTTTGCATTTCTCATACCACGACAATCAAGACTCTCAATAAATCAATCTTCCATCCGTCAAATAAATTACCTAGAATCAATTTTCCACGCTAATATTCAACTTTAGTCAATGGGTGTCGACCGATCGTCAAGACGTCTTGGCGAGGAGAAAGAATTCTGGACTGTTATTGCGTATGAAAATTTTATTACTGGAATCTTCGCCATTCTCGGTACTTCCACGATGTGTTTTTTTAGTGCTTTAGCGCGCGCAGCGAATTCTCAACGAAACATTGAGATGTATATTGTGTAAAGAAATAAAGTACTTACATTTGTACGGATTATACTGACTGGCTTAATGGTGACTAATCTCTCCTTAAAATCCATTTACGACTTCTGTTTGCATTAACCTTCTTTTTATGCATACCCTTGCGCTTATACGCGAATAAATCGTAATAAAAATTTTACGCTGACCTTTTTCTCTTGGATTAAGAAAGTAATAATAATAATATTCAACTGCGTTTCTGTATAATGAAAAAAAGTATAGATGATATACCATAACGCATTTTATAAATGTATTAAACAACGTAATATTTCATAATTAATTTGTGCCTCTTCAACTTTTTATTACGATTTCTTTAGCTTACCTAATTACTAACCCTCAATACTAATTCGCTTAAAAGCACGCTAATGGGTTAATTTTGATTTTATCATTTAACACTTTTTAAGTATTTATTTAAACACTACCTGTAACTAGTATTAAATAATTCTGGATTTTTCCTGTACAACAATTTTACTCCATCACGACGATCTCTTTTTAAATGTTACTTTCTCCACTTTACGTTAATTTTTTCAGCAAAAGGTTAAGTATATTCTAATAACAATATACTATTCAACGGCGAGTACATTATAATTCTCCATCACCAGAGTCCTGCTATTCACAACGATTTCAGCAACACAGACCAAATAAATATCCCAACGATATATTACGCCAATGCTTAACTCAACTCCCAGCCTCTCCGGCCGTTAAACCCTAAATAATCAACCACACGATGGAAAAAGTCGCGAGCAGACGCGCGCGGCGCTGCCGAGGTTCTGCCACGAGTATATAAAATATGCATCGACGCCGGCGCGCCCTTATACCTTATTTAAATCCGCTCACGAGCTCGATGAACTCTCTATATCTCTGCCCCTCACTCCTGCGCCGCCGGCAGTGATCTATTTTAATTCGTTCGCTACCACCGCGAGAGAGAGGTCGATCCACTTGCAATCAACTCCCGCTCATCTTCGCGGCCCCGTTACTCTCTATTTACGTTTTATCTTCGATTTGGCCTCCCTCTGCGTATACGACGTTTTCTTTACCGCGCCGCGCGCATTATCAGGAGAGAGGCGGGGGGAGGTCAATCTTTTAAAAAGTTTCAGTCTGTCGAGCTTTTCCGCGAACCGTCCTGCGAAAAGTTAAACGCAAATTGGATTACGGAAAAGGCCAGTTCCCCCCCGGGCACTTTGGAGCTGCAGGAAAAGAAAGAGTAGGAGTAGGAGGCGGACGATGTATGGGTGTATTTGTGTATGTAGGAGAGTCGCAAACGGATGGGAGCGCTCTGGCGCAATTACTTTTGGAAAATACATGGCTGGCTCGATGGACGCGGATTCACCGCTGGGATCGTTCGACGTCTGCAGTCTTTTAATTTTTTTTGTTCTCTTTTTGGAGAAGTTTACTTTCGGTGTTTTGTTTTTTCAGATTTTGATTTTTAATAGCAGTTTTTATTGGAAGTATTTCTACAGTATAAAGATTTAGAGGAAATTGAATAAGTGGATTAATTTTTTCTATATATAGTTTTCAAAAAGCCGAATGAAAGAATAATGCAATTAATTAACAATTCTTTCACTCACAATAAATTTAAAATTATTCTACGAAAGAAAATGCTTTCGTGTCAGAAATTCTGCGATCGCAACGTAATCCACTTAATGTGAATGCTTTATACATAAACTCTATGAATAACTTTTTGGAATTATCATTAACGAAACTTTAATTGAAGGATTAATAAAGGATAAAATATAATTAATTTTTCATACGGCTTATTATTACATTTATATTGAGCAATCGTAATAATTACATTTTACTTTTCACAACTTAAATATTTATATATGAAAGAGATTTTCCCGTCACACGTATAATTTTCTCTAATTTAATTTATGATTATTAATTTTGAAATGTTATAAAAAGAATTTGATATTTATTTTTCATTTGATGTATCCTTGCTTTCTAAATGTTTATTTTACATCAGACGTGACTCGAAGTCCGCTCCATTTGCATTACTAAAGACAAATTTATGCAAAGCTCGAGATCGATATTATTTTTCCGTGCTTACGTCGAATTCTTTATTTACATGAGCAACATCTAAAATTGAAATCTCCCCGCGTGTATCGGGAAATTTGTTTGGCAGAGGTAAGCGCGACAGAAAAAGCAACTTCGGAAAGTTCGATCGAACGATGAGATTCATCGGCTGATTAACGGAGAGGGCGAAAGAGAGAGAGACCAAGAGACTACGATCAAACCGATGCTTCAATAATTAATTTCGCAATTCGCAGCCAACAAATAAAAAGCGTCTAATGGATCTGCCGTTTTTTTTCCTTGCACCGGTGCCGGATGGAAAAGTCAATGAAATCGGGCACGGAAATAGAAGGAATCATTAGTCTATTTGAGATGAGACCGAATTGAATTAGTGGATATCATATTAAATATTTGAAAACATAAATACGAGAGCGCGCGACTGGAAATAGAGCAAAGAAAATTCAGTTTATTAAATTAAATTGAAACTTAATTATACGCTTCACATATATCAATGATTCGCGCGTAAAATAAGGATCCTATAAAAATACGTCGCGTAATAGAATTTCCGGTGTCAATTTATTCGGCTGGTTATTTTATCAATAGTTTGATCTATATAAATTATCTATTAATATTGACGAAAATTCAATTAGTGTTATATAAGTATTACATTGTCAATTTCCATTACAGTATAACATTATTTTGCGAATAAAGTAATTCTTGTTAGATACATATTTATAATGTAATAAAGCATGAATATCTTGAATAATTATTATCTTTATAGTAAAAAGAATCACAATTACTTGTATAACATCAAAGAAACTTATCAAAGTACTTTTCATGACAATTAATTTTCTTATACTGCATTTCAATTAATATAGCCAAACAATTATAGCAGCAGCTTTAATGAAATCACTGTTAGGTCATTCGTTTTAATTCAACCCTAGCAGTTCAAAGCAAACAGTTTTTCCATCGGCCGGCTAACAAAATTAAAACAAGCCCGCTACAAAGGCGCACAGGATCCGGAGACAATGAAAGCCCACGTCGGCTCTCTCTCTCTCTCTCTCTCTCTCTCACTCTTGCGAACGAAAACGACTTCAGCCGTGTTATTCGCAAAGCCCCAGCATTCATCGCAATTTCCACCTTCGAGCCCCGTCTCTCTCTTCCTTTCTCTGTCTCTCGACAATAATTCCTCGAAATCTCGGATAAGCTCGCAGCCCCTACTGCCGCGCGCTAATGAATTAAACGCTCGCTCGCCCGAGACAAACGGAACGAAACTAAGGAATACGAAAAGCCTGCGCACGGGTGAAAATCGTAAAAGTAATTAATATACGAGTAGTAGAACGTCGTGCCGGACGTAACGCGCGCGCGCGGACGCAACTGGTGGATTAAGATTCACCGTCCGAGATTTCCGCCGCCATTGCGCTCGCGCACGGGTTTTCTTATCAGCCGTCTCGATCGACGTTGTCGCGAGCGTGGAGAAGGAGGAGAGAAGAGGAAGAGACGATTTCATTTGGCTGCGAAACGGCTGGGCGCCGGCGATTGTCCTTTCATTGGCAACAAATCGATTTGCAGGTTGTATGCCGGCGACGAGCGGCGGAGCGACGTTCCTTCCTCGACTCGAGATTCCTTTGTCGAGATACGCGCCTTTTTTCGCGTTTAGAGACTCGGAAAACTTTTTTTACCGAGGGGCGAGGCGCTTTTTCCGAAGCTATCGGGGAATTTTGATTAAATTAAATTGTTTTCGAGTTTTTTCCCGTTCATTGTCGTTTGAGGAATGGATTGGTTCGTTCGAAGTGATTGAATAGAACTGATTGAATGGAGGATATAATACATTCTGCATATTCTAAAGGTCTTTACATGTACGAAAGAACTACTAGTTAATTTCATTGTAATAGATTCTATTGTTTAATGAAACCAGAATTTAAATAGGTAGGCTATAGCACCGACCTAGCTTATCTACTAATTTAAAATTTGCTGATTTTTTATTGTAAACAAATCGTAAAATAATGTTAATTTGATTATTTTATTCAAAATCAATAAGAATAAAGTTGATTATTCTATAAAATTGCGTTTTCATATCTATTATTGAATATTTTATTGATCTCTTTATCCCCACAATACATGGAATTAATCAAAAGGCAGATTCAGCCAACCAATTAAGTATTTTTTTAATATAATACGAATAAAAACAGAAAAACGCAGTACTTTTAATACCAATAAATGTCTAGTGAATAGAATGTATTGATTAATTTTATATAGGCTTTTACTATATCGTAATAGGATAATTTTCATTAATAAAAATTTTAAATAAATATTGTAATTATTCAAATTACCATAAAATTAATAATCTGTTCAACGATTTTTGAATATTTCTATGGCCTTTATGTCAATACCTTACAGACAATGTGAAGTCTACCTATGTACTTTCACCATTCTGCGCAATTTAATCGATTTATACAATTTGTGAGTGATTATAATAATTTTACCAGGATTTCATGTAAATTTCACATGATAACCGATAATATTGTGACTACTCCAAAAGACATTGATAATTTATGAATGCATTACCCAAATTTTATTATTATTTCAAAGCCTCGTTATTAAATCTCATATCAACGCTATACAATGAAAGCTACTTCCTCGCTCTGAAATCGAAGGGTCTATTTATATTACATACATTTTACATTTTCCATTTTCATATGATCGCGAAAATAACAAATCTCTTTTTTTTTACAGATGATTCGATGACGAACACAGACTTCCCAGTAAAGAGATTCACGGCAGTGCACTACACGCAGCCAGACTCAGCCATATCACCTCTGTCCAAATCTACAAGGCACCTACTGGTACCCGAACCCGACGCCCGCTACTACTACACCAATCGCGCACATCAAGAAACCGTTCCAGTCGACAGAAAGAACCTCAAGCACGGTAAGTATATACACCACCAAAAAAAAACATTCCCTTTAACCACGCAAGAACTAGATTACAAATTCGTCGGTATTGGGGTTGAATTTTATAGGGTCAGCCGCAGCGTACCGACCTACGCCAGCGACAATCAGGGTGGTGACACCGCTGCTGGGCGACTTCTGCAACGACGACAAGGACTGCAGTATACCGAACAGCGTTTGCATAAACGACCGCTGCATTTGCACCGACGGCTTCGCGGAGACGAGCGACAGGCAGGAGTGCTCCAGTTTAGGTGAGCCCGTCGATAGCCGAGATTTTTTATAGAGAATGACAATATTTTCTGTTTTTATTATGATTTTGTCATAGAATTATGTATATGTATATGTTTTCAGAAGGGAGATGAGTTATCCGTTACGAATTATTATATTTTTGAACGTATATCACTTTCTTGTAAACTAAAACTCTCGCTAGAAGCTATCGTGCCTTAACATGTCTGTTACTAAACATGTGTAACTGTTTTAACAGTAAATTTCAAAGTAGTCGTTTTGCTAAACTAGTTAGCCCCAGTTTGTTAGACTAGGTGTCCGTAATAAAAAAAACTACACGTACAATCTTACAAAGCTTTTATTTGTAAAAAAGAGATATTTGCGAACGATAGGGTATTTTAATCTTTGTGTAAATCATCCTTGAAATTTATACATTTGGAAAGCCTCAAGTTCGAAAAAAAAAATACTCAACCCTTAAATCTAAAAGTAAACTCGAGAAAAACGTGACCAGACTCTGTAGCGTGAGGTACAGAATTTATATACGCGTAAGTGGATGCATACCAAGTTTATCCGGGTTGAAATTTATCTCAAATCCTAGAAAACGAAATAAATTGCACAGGGTCCCTTTAAATTTAATTTTCGTTTGCAAAGTAAATCAGCCGAAATAAACAGTACACACTCAACAATGTTAAACAAAATTTCATTGTTTTACGAAAAAATTCTATAATTACAGCGAACTACGCGCCGGTGACACCAACGGAGGAGTTCCGCGCGTGTCTCTCATTCCCCTGCCACATGTCAGCGACGTGCATCGACCTCCCAGGTGCCACCTACACCTGCAAGTGCCGCGAGAACTACACGGGCTTCCACTGCGACGAGGAGATCAATCGGCGCGACTATGAGATCGCCTCCTTCGACGGCAAGGGATATGTGCGCATGAACCGACTGCAGGCGTACATCAAGATCAGCATCGAGATCGAGTTCAAAACCTACGCGGAGAACGGCATTCTGCTCTACAATCAACAGAAGCAGGATGGCACTGGGGACTTTATTTCGCTCGCCATTGTCGATGGGTAAGTTAATTGGGTTTCAGTTTTGAATGTTTTACGAGCTCTGGATTGAATGTCTGTTGTTAGGTGTAGAAATTAAGTGATAGTATCTTTTAAACATTAATTGATAGTCACTTCAGTTTAATTATATTAGTATACTTGTTAAAGATTTAAGATCTTTGGTTCAACGTGCATATAAATCAGATCCTTTATTATGTATCGTTAATTATATATAATCCAGTTAACGATGAAGCCTGACATTATGAGAAATTAAATATTTATAATGCATTGGTAACTACAAAATCAAACATTTAAAATTATTTAATATTCAGCTCTGTTATAACAGTATTACTGGAAAGTATAACTTATTAAGCAACTATCAATAAGCTCAATTTCCTTTCTCGTAGTTTCGTTCAGTTCAGATACAATTTGGGTAACGGAGCTGTGATACTAACGTCGCCAGAGCGCGTCTCGATGAAGACGTTCCACCGGGTCGCCGCGAAGAGGTATCACAAAGATGGCGTCCTGATATTCAACGACGGCGAGGAAGTCGTTGGCCAGAGCCAAGGAATGATGAAAAGTCTCGATCTCCTGCAAGACACATTCATCGGCAATATACCAACGAACTACAGCAAGTAAGTCGTACATTCTCAACTTCGTTAACCATTCACAAAATCCTAACAATCTAATCCTAATAAAACCCTTTTCTCCAGGGTATTCGACAACATCGGTACGACGCACGGGTTCCTCGGCTGCATTCGCAAACTGCGCATCAACCGCGTGCCTGTAGATCTGCACACGGGCTACGACAAAGACATCATCGAAACGTACCGCATCAAGGAGTGCCGAGAAAACGGATGCGCTAATCTGCCGTGCCAGAACGGCGCCACGTGTCAGCCCATCTTCGAGGAGGACCTGACGTGCGAGGGCCGCGACTGTATCATGGGCCCACGAGCAAAGAGACGTAGTCTTAGAAAACGCAAAGAGAGACATAGCAGCGCCGATTTGAATATTGTGAAGTGCAAGGGAAGTCAGTGTAGTACGTTGGATAGGCCGAGAGATCCGAACAATAATAGTAAACCGAAGAAAATGTGCCTGGGTCCGGGATGTGATTACGAGTACGATTTGGATTATGAGGAAAATTATGAGCACCAGGTACTTTATTTTGTTGTTTAGTTGAAATTTCATTATTCCGTTGATATATAATTCTATCATCTGTTTTTTGGTATTTAGGGTTATGAAGCTATCGGGTTAGAGTATCAGTGCATCTGTCCACCCCAGTATACTGGTAAGAATTGCGAGGATTCACTGGATCCCTGCATGAGCGAACCTTGTCACCACAGTGCGACATGTGATATATTGCCAGAGGGTGGCTACGTATGCAAGTGTCCACCTGGAAGAACTGGACGACAATGCGACATACGTAAGTTATATTCAAAAGCTTACTTCACAGTGCGCAGTATCTATAAATTCTCAAAATATGCCATGCTCCTACAGTGGACGCAGAACTCACGGAGTTCCTGATCCCAGAGATGCAAGGCAACGGCTACCTCGAGTTACCTTCACTCGAGGGAGTAGCTAAGACATTCTCAATTGAACTCTGGTTTCTCACTCGCTCCAACGATGGGCTCCTACTTTATAACGGCCAGCTATCGAACAACAACAAAGGCGACTTTATCAGTTTGAACCTCATCAATGGCAGGCTACAGTTCCGATTCAACCTGGGCAGCGGTATCGCCAACATTACGTCACCGGACGTTGTGACCCTGGATACCTGGCACAGTGTCAGGATCAGCAGGCTAGGTAGAGAAGGTCTGCTCAGACTGGACAATGGTACGGCAGCCAGAGGATTCTCGGGAAGTCCGTTGATCGAGCTAAATTTGGAGATGCCACTGTACATCGGTGGTGCCAAGTGAGTAATTTTTAAATTTGTTCAATATTCATGTTTGGACGTGTAGTTCTCGTTAAAGCTTTTTAATTTATTACTTTCGGATGAGAGAGTTAGAATATAGGTAATCCTTTTATAGGATTCCGGCAGTTTTTCGCTGTATGTTAAAATCCAAGTAAAAACGTGTCAATGCATAAAATCCTTGCCGCAGTTATAACTGAAAATGGAAAAGTAATTTATTCAATTCTGAATTCTCAACGTTGCTGTCTACTTTAAAATGCAGACTACAAATGGAAAGAATTCAAAAGTATCTGTCACTCACGTAATATACCATTATTCAAAAAAAAAATTTTTTTTTTCTAATTTCGTGTATCTATAATTTAATATACATGGCTTTTCATCTTTTCAAATATTCAAACGTGTATTGATTATTTCACAAATACTAAACTTTTACCGTTAAAATGATAATTAGAAACTTGTTCGTGGAATAAAAGTTAATAATTACCATTGCCCGAAGTTTAATATAATAGGATAATACACGGCCGAAACAAAATATGTGTATTTCCAACTTTTAATTATTTCGATGGCTGGAAAATAGCTGCCAATAATCTATTACACAAATTTACCTGATAAATAAATTGCTTCACGTACTCACCATTACAATACAAATATCTCATATTTCGAATTCAATTGAATTTTAAACAATGCCGACCCATAAAATACGCCCAAAGAAATCAATAAAACGAAAATATACAAATTACGTATCACATTTGATAAACAAGCGTGACCGCCTACCGCAAAACCCTTGAATTAGCATAACACCACCGGCGAAATTAATATTCACAAATATTTTGCCCTTCCCTTGAACGCGTGTATACAGAAACTGGCGCGAGGTGCACCGGCTGGCCGGAGCGACGACGGGCCTGGACGGCGCCGTGCAGCGGCTCATGGTGAACGAGAAAACTTACCAGAACCTCGCCGTCAACGTCACCCAGCACAACACCGAGATCTACGACGGCTTACCCTGTCCAAGCAACTCGAATCCCTGCCGCAACGGCGGCGTCTGCTTCCCCCTGCTCAACAGCTTCTTCTGCAAGTGCGCGAGCGGCTACGACGGCATCAACTGCGAGTTCTGTAAGTGCCTCTCTCTCTCTCCATGCGCGTGTGTTGTAGTAGTAGTTAGAATTCGCGTAGCGCTGTTTTATGTAAACTGGCCTGACACGGATGCGCGAGAGAGGGACGTTTAATAATGCCAGGGGAGCGAGAAACTCGAGCGGGAGTTTCGCTCTCGCTCAGCGAGTTCGGATTATGCAAACCAAGTTTTTGAGTAGCGCGCGGTGACGTTTATTAGCTAATGAAAAATACCGGGGAGCTGAAGCAGATGTGGGATGAATTATTAATTAACGACGTTTTTACAGTTATGGGCTATGATTCGTCTGGTGGCGAGGTTGCCGAGCAAGCTGTGCGATTCAACGGGGAAAACTACCTGCAGTTCAAGCATCGATTTGGCAGAAGGTTTGTCTCTCTAACTATACTGTAATGACTTTTTTGCTTTTTCTAACAAAGATCAAAGCTGGACGCTATATTAATCGCGAACCTTTATCACTCACAAATAAAAAAACTTTCGATTAAAACATCCCCTCGTACAGTTCTGGAAATTACTACGAAATTCAATAATGGAAAATCTGATCGAAACAGAATTAGTTATTAACTTTTCGCTGCAATCTAGAAATGGAACTGCGCAAAGCAAAGTTAAAATTAGTCTTCTGAATCCTATATACCTGGACGGGAATTTCGTTGATATCGATTAAACCGCAGTCAATTCGTAACGATATTTCGCGCCCGCGCGCGCGCGGATCCAAAAAGTCACGCGAGACTCCATCAAAACTACCCGACGCGCGGGTCTCTCCGTCCATACGATATAAAACGAGCGAGTCGCGAGTGAGCTTTGGAAATGCAAAGTAGAATTAGAGCGACAGCCGAAAACTAATAACGTAGCGGCAGCGCGCCGCGGAATAACAAATCGAGCGCGCACATGTATATAACAAAACGACTAATATGCTGTGGTGATGGGTGTGTGCTGATCTGAAAACTAACTTTTCTCGTATATAGTCCTAACGCTACTAACACCACGCTCAGCGATTACGTCGACGAGTCCTACACTGACTACGACACCGAGGACGACGTCTACTACGATTATGAGAATTACGACTATAGTGAGTAAGTCTATGACCTGTGATTAACGTACTTTTTTCGTAGCGTTGCTGAGTGAGTAATCTTGGTTTTTCCGCTTTTAACAAAGCAAAACTGGATTATTGTAAAGTGTATGGATACGCACTTGCTTTAATTCTAGCTGCACACTGCCTGTAGAAGTAGCTACAATATATCCTCTGTAATTAATATCCTGTAGTATAATAGAAACTGTGTCTTCAGTGACAAGCGTATGAATGATTGAAGATCGTGCCAGTGCTGGACAAACATTAGAGGCAAAGTATGCTCAGGCCTTAACTATGCGAACAATGCGCGAGAATTAGCTGTTTAGCCACGAGTGATATCAAAGCATGTTAAGTTTTAAGAAAATATTGACTCAATGTTTCGCTCTCTCCTTCGGGTAAATATTGACCGAGGCTTCTAATTTACTTGCCCGCGAGATGCTATATACTTCCACTTTGTTCGTCTTTAGATTGATTCAGTCTTTCGACTGCAATATACCTTGATTCTATCTCTCGAGTCTTTCGCGAAGGATTGATATTCAAGCAAACGATAACTCCCCAAAGATCAATACATCCATTCTCAACTGTATAATATATAGGACGGCGGCAATTCCGCTAGAATATTTGCACTCTGAAGTCCCTCCTTCCCCCCCTCTCGATAAATTCTCGCCGATAAGCCGCGCGCGCGTCTAATTTTCGAAACCGCAATTTTTACCGAATTACCTCGCGGAGCATATAGAGAGTCTGGCACTGGAGCGGATCGATACCCTGACGGCGGTGGCCGTGTGGCAATATTATCATACCAATGCGGCTGTGCCGTGCGCACAGCTCCTCTCACTGCGCTGGGTATTTTTCTCACGACGCGACCTGGATTTCTTTGCAGGCGGCGGGAGCAGCAATCCAATAAATTCGAATTGAAATTGAGGACGACTCATCCGGAAGGCGTTATCGCCTGGGTCGGCAGGGGCAAATTGGAGCATCTGATGCTGTCGCTGCACGACGGCTACGTCGTGCTATCCTACCGGGGCAAGCGCGAGGAATTCACCATCAGGAGCAAAGTGAGTGTGTCGTATATGTAGTAGGGAGAAATTTTCGAGCGATAAACTCGAAATTTCAAGGCGCGCGCCTCGCGAGCGGTAGAGAGAGGATGATATCGATTTGACTTGAATTTGAATTTCTTTTCAGGCGCGTTTGACGCCGCCCCACGCGCGCGCTCGAATTGCCAGACGTGTACGGCCTTTTGAAGGCTTTTATCGCGTCTGCGGGCTTTTATTCGTCGAGAATCGTACTTATATAAATGTGCGGTCTTGTCAAATCGACTTTTAATGAAATTTACATTTCAATGCTGGTGATAACACAGTTCATGATGTGCATGTATATTTTATTGACGGTCCTTGTTAAAAGATAAAGATAATTTTATTACGGTCTGGTTGATTTGTATCTCTATACTTGAATTAATTACGTCGGGATGCAAGAATAAATAAATACTTATTTGATAAAATACAAAAATTCAGATCATTAATTCTTTCAAGTGGTTTAGTTTTTATAACGAGATCTCACAATTCTTTATATGGATATTAAAAAGTCATCTGCAACATAAATTATTAATGTTATCATGCAATTATATTGAGCCTATACATTCACCGAACAAAACATCTCCAATCTAACAAAATCTCCGCATTTTTTCCAGGACCGCATCGACGACGGCTTCTTCCACCACATCCGCGCGACGCGCCGTCGTCGCTCCACGACGCTCCAGATCGACGAGCAGGCCCCGGTGAAGCTCGCCAGCGAGAGCGGACCGCTGACGACGAACGGCAAGCTCTTCGTCGGCGGCCGACCGGGCCACCGGGGCCCCAAAGCTTGCGTGCGCGACTTCGTCGTGGACAAGCGCCGACTGCACCTCGCCCGCCGCAAGATCGAGATCTGCCACGAGAACGACGTCTGATAGCGCGAGGAACTGACCTCGACGACGACGTTGACGAGTGTCGTCGCCGCGGCGAGCCTTGCTCTGGAAATATCGTTGTTGCTTATTCTGGCCTTTCTGTTTCGCCGTGAAGGCGAGAAAAATAAGCCGTTGTGTACTGATCGCGTCTTCTGTAAATAGCGTTAGACGAGCGTTTTGAGAGATCGAGGAGTTATACCTACGTAGCTCTCTCCGAGCGGTTTAGTTAGGGATGCCGGATTTCGTTCAGGACTGCGTTTTGAAGTTTATGAGGATTTTATATGTTTAGTTTGGGGTTGATTTTGGTGAATATTTTTAAGGATTGTTCGATTTTTCGGTTAGATGTAATTAGGCCTAGAGACATTATTTTAATTTTTTTTGTATTTAGATTATAAATTCAACTTTAAATGTTTATTATACAATTTTTAGAAATCATAAACTTCAAAATGTGTTCGAAAGTTTTTATGAAATTAAAAATTTACCATAATTTTAGAAAGAATTACCTCAATTTTTACAATGCTTTTGTATAGATATATTTTTTATTTAGTTGAATTATTTTAAGTAACTAACAAACTTTAGTTAATTGAACTAACTTACTTACTCTGTAACAAAAAAAAGAAGCATGTATTATAGTTTTATTCACAATTAGTTTCATTTTTTAATCGCCTAACTACTTTTGTAAAAAAAAAAATATGCAACTAATTGTGATATTATACTGCGAAATATTATAAGTATTAGTAGAGAAAAATTGTACACAATTTTAAAGGGCTTTAAGCAGTTTTAATCGGATTCTTCGTAATTTTTAAGGGAGAAAAGTACAACAACGTTACATTTTTTTCTTTTTCACAATTGTTTCGAAATGGATATTTCCAGCAAGACGCGCTTGACCGTTACACGCGACTACAATGCCGACAAAACTCTTTTTAACAGTGTAAAAGTTACATGTAAAATTTAGACGCGTTTAATTTTAAGAATTATTTTATCTAGATATGTGTAAAAGTGTAATGAAGAAGACACTAATGAAAAAACACAAAATGGTGAAAAATAATATCAGCTACGATGAAGCTGGTGTGTGCGCGAAGGTGAAGTTCAAGTGCTACGTTCTCATCGAAGGACAATAATATATTTTTAAGAGAATAAAAAAAACGCGAACCACATGGAATATAAATATATAAATATATACATTGAATACGTGAATGTATTTACGAATTTATTGCGTATACGTAAGTCCGCGTGCTGAGAAATTGTATATCTTTTTTCCACGATGACGTAGAGGGGAGAGCAAAAAACGAAATTTGTTTACTGTTGCGTTGCAAATACGAATGTTGATGAAAAAAAAGAATAATAATAAATATTTGAATGTTGAAGTTGTAACTATTGAGAGAGAAAATCGAATTATGTTTCTTGTTAGTGTTACTATTTCTTGGAAAGCAAATGTACGCATACTTGCACTTATAAAGAAACCGCTTGATATTTAGATAATCCATGTATATTATAGAAAAAGGTGAAAGAAGAATGAAAATATCCATAAATTCTTCCAAAATATAAAGAACCGAGATTCCAAACCTTCGAGACTACCACAATCTCCTTAATTTACATCAATAACGAAGAAAAAAACACTTGTTCATAGACTATAGGTATATAAGTAAAAACAGTAAACAAATATCGTTTAAAATCTGTTTCTCGGTATATAAAGAAAAAAAAATAATAAACGAAGCGAGCAAGTGGCGAATGAATAATTGTAGATGTTCGTCGCGGTGGAAGCGTAATTTTAAGGATTAAATTGATTACCTATATCGAACGAGGGGAAAAAGGCGACGATGGATAAAAAAAAACACTAACCTCGAGCTGCCGACGCACTTATATAGAGAAACGTCATACACGCGATGCCAAGACTGACTATAACGAGGCGAGAGCGAAAAGAACGAAAAATAATATCGCGAGAGGAAGGGCTAAAGAAAGAATGAAAGAGAATAAAAGGAAGACCCGCTGCAAAGTTAATCGGTGTTATGTTTGAGTGTTTCGGTAGAGAGATTTAACGTTGTGCATATATTTCCCATAGACCATGTAAGTAATAGAGACACACTGTGTGCATATTTTAAGCATATAAAGAAAAAGAGGTATATACGGATGAATAAGAGAAATAATAAGAGATAAAAAAAACAGAGCAGAAACGATAGCTGACGAAATGAGCAGGACGAAGAGCCGTTATATAGTAATTGCTATTGTTTATATAAATAAATATAAATGATTAAAAAAAATATACAGTGTAGCCGAGGCTTTTTGTAAACTTTCGACGAAGTGTCCAAGCGAGCAGCTGTTCTCTATAATATATAGAAAAAGTAAAACGAAGCGAGTGTGTTTTAATGAACGATTACCGCACCGATCCGAAGATTAAGATGAGATAAGCGAAAGCAGAATATTTAACGATAAAAGATAAACGATTTGACGTGCACTGTACCGATGTACCACATTCCACGTTAATAAACAAAACCTCTCGTGAAACGCTCCATGTAGAACCGCCTATGAAAAAAAAAGTATGTAAACGCTTGTACGAGAAGTTTCAATAATCACTCGTTCCTTGACGAAACATGTATCTTGTCGAGTACTTCCAACTAGGACTGAAACTGTTTTCTCCAATTTTTTGACATCGATCTTTATTGTAAAATTTTGTATTTTTATCTATACATTTTCTTATACTCTTTCAAATATTTTTATATGCAATGAAAGAAAATACGTTACTGATTTGTAAAATGTTGTTTGGAAAAAATGTGAAAAAAAAAATTATTAAAAATATTCAAATGGAGTAGAATTTATTTCTAATTGTTTTGGAGTAATATCGTATTGTTATAAAATGATACAAACAATAAGAGTATAAATACAATTTTCGAATTTTATAACTTTATTAGAAATTTATATATCACTCGTTACTGAGTAATATTCTAATCACAATCGCAAAATGATTACAAAGTTACTGTACAGTATGAATATCATTTTCAGTCCTAGTATTATAAATCATCTTTACTCGTTTCTTATAAAACTCTACTGTACCTGCAATACAACTCGTCATTTTATGGCAATTTTTTAAATTAACGTTTTAAGACAAAACGTTACTTCGATTTTTAATAATAATAAATACTAAAATTATTATAATAGAATTACTCGCCATTTTCTGGCCCTTTTGCCAGTATTTACAAAAAAATGCAACACGAGATCTTGAAACCTCTTGTACAAAAAAACAAATTATTATAAATGTAGAGAAAAAAAAAGAGAAACTAACCGCTGTTCGACTATTCTGTCTGCAAAGTAGAACACAATATAAAGAAAACTCACGCATAGACTGAATTGAATGTTAAAGAAAAAAAAAACATCGCATGTTTCCTGAAACTGTAAATACATGTAAGTTTAAGTTAATATAAATATAACATACTCCGTTCGAATCGACTTTACCGAGATGCGAACTAAAAAAAGGATTATTATTATATAATACATGTAAGAAAAAAAGTTATACAAATTAAATACTCGACCTAATTCTGCTTCTGAAAGAGCGAGAACTGATGATAAGTTTAATAACCGACATTACGTTTTCCGTTGCGAATCCATCATCCATCGTGGGCTACTAATCCAAGGAGTGAAATTGTGAATTTCATGTGTTTTCCGATGAACAAAGAGTAATGATAAAGTGTGCATTCGCTGGCCTACTGTAGCGCAAACGAAAAATTATATATATAAATAATACGAGGCAGGGATACCATTTATCAGTTTAGAGCAAAAAAGAGACAGAAATGGGGGAATATTTATAAACGACGCGTTGTACAGTAGCGTATAAGGCAATTTTCATATGCGCGCGCGGTATTTGGAAAATTGAGATCTGAAAATTTTTCGGCAATTGGATATCATTATCATTAATGGTTACGATTATTATTCTAAATGTAAACGAATATCATTTTTACTAAAGACTATATACACAAAGTAATCCTTATTGGAAATATAGGCAACTATCACTGATCACGACTGTGGAAACAAAAGAGCAATTTGACATATCGATATAACTTTCGCCAAATAATTTTTGGGGTGATCTTTTCATATCATTTACACCTATACGAGAAAAAAGATAACAAAAGACATATCGTTGAGGAGAAAACTATCGATTTTGTGCAATCATTTTTACACTGTCTAAAATTAGCGGTAAATTTATTATTAAAGCGTTAACTAATTGTTAAGTATACGATGGTAACGGTCATTGAGTTTGTGAAATTACGCCAAAACGCTATTTTAACGTAGCACGTAACTTGTTTCACCGACGAAAGCAAACTGAAAGAAAAACGAATGAAAAAACATAAACGTAAATATTGCCATATCAAACGACGCACAAAGCGCAAAGGGAACTAAAAAAACAATGCCGACCATCAAAGATACACACTCTGAGGATGTTACCGCAACATCGGACCAAGTATGCTTTCTCCTTCTCGAGTAAAAGATAAAAAAAAAACGCAGAAAATTTCTACTTGCACGACCAGAGCAAAATGTGTTAACAATCACGTGCATATATACATATCTGTAAAAAACGAGAAAAACAAAAGAAAGATTTTTTTCGAAAATTCTACTCTATGCTACCAACGAGTCATTAAGTAGAAATTTCAGAATTGCAAGCGAAAATATTTGATTGAGGTATAATTCTCTGAAAAATAAAATATCGGTGTCTATTGACATTTTTCTCGTTTGCTCGATCCCAAAAAACATATCGCAATTCGTACTCAACAAAAGTTATGAATTGTCTCGTTCATTAAAAATGTAAGAACGTACAAGTGTATACAATTTTCTTTTTTAATTCTTTATCGAAAACGTGAAGAATTAGGTGCGACGAGTTTTTGTTTACTTTTATAATTATGTACTTTTAGCGTTGTACTGCGCGAGAAAATACTGCGTCGGCACTGCCGCTAACGTATTATAAAAACTCTTGGATGATGAAGAAATGAGCTACCGTGTCACTAAACATGCGCGTTGTAAAGTAATTGTATATATAAAATATAAATTATATGCGATATCTTGAAAAAAATATCATTCGTACTTTATTTTTACTTCAACCATGCTTTCCTTTCTCCTCGAAATTGATATTAAATTATATATTAATATTCTATTATATATTTTATACAAGTCAATACTTTGCTTAATTTAATATGACCTACAAATAATTTATTACATATTTTGTATCTCTAGATTAAACTCATAAATATATAGAATTGATCAAAATTATATAAGTCTAGAGCTTTCTAAAAATGAATTATATTTATTAAACCAATTATGTAATTTGGTACTATATTCCAAACTTAACTATTGAATGCTTTGGTAATTATAGATAATTCATTATAAAATTAAGATATATAATGCAAGCGAATTTTATTAAGTTAAATTGATCGTTTCAATAATTTTATCGTCAGAGAATATAAATTTCTCAATTATTAATTATCTCAATTAATTTATTCACCCTTTGATTCCAAATTCATAAATTTAATTCTACGCAAAGTCCCAAACCCAAGGAATAAAATGAAAAAGGCAGATAAATGTTCTTTTTATAGAAACGTCTTTATTCTTACGAGCTACGGACAATATCACAATTCGCATACTTCACTCTCATTCACATCGCGATATCCTCAATCACTGCACTATTTACAAATAAAGGAATTTGCAAGCAAAAATTGCAAAAGTCATCTCCTATATATACGACAATCTCTCGATATTATAGACCGTGCGCAAATTGGCACGCAGGTACGAATATTTCTCACGCATCCACGCCCGGATCTCACAAAATTTCATCCCAAACGCATCACGACGCTCTCATTACAAAAACACACTCCTAATTACACATTCGCAGTACAAAGTTTTGATGGCGGCTTCACGGTACTTTTTCGAAAATGAAAAACGCCTGTCACCGCGGTACAATTGTTATCTCGGGGACGTGATTTTCTCGCGTTAACAAAAGAATTTGATTTAATTGGGGGGCATCCGTGTGTGCGCTGATTAACTCGGCGTCTTCGGGATTTCCTTGTGCATATCCTCGAGCTTCTGTCGGTAGCTCTTGCGGATCTCGTCGATGGGCTGGACGAGGAAAATCGGAACGTGGTCATCCCTCCTCTGTAACAAAAATATTGCATGTTATATTAATTATTGCCCTTGAAAGAAACTTTATACAACTATCCCATTAATTTTGTCTATATACTATCTTAAATTTTGATGATTTTACGTTACTATTTGATTTTAACTTCGATCGGCTTCTAGTTTCGTTCACCAAAGTCGATAACTTATCGACTGAATAAACTATTCGAACCATTATACCCGGCCAACACCGAAATTGAATTCATCCAATATTAATAACTACAAAATGTATCATTCGAATTCTAAAATTAATTTAGACAGTAGAAAACAATAATAACTGATGAAAACATTAAACAAAAATACCAACCTGAAAGAGGCACTCGCCCTCGAAGTCAATGAGCTTTTGTTTGCGGGCGCGCAGCAACAGGCCGACCAACTTATCATTGATGTGCACGTAGATGTTGAAGAGATCGCCAAACGAGATCCCGAGCACGTCAGGCGCGTCGCGGCAGGGCGTGCCGTTCTGGTAGATGACGTCGCACAGCTCGAGTACTTCCTTGAGGATGTGCGCCGAAGCCTTGCGGCCGCGGATGTCGGATAGGGAGCCCGCTGCAGGTCTGAAGACGAATGAGAGAACTTAGTTTTTTTTTCGAAAGTACCGGAATTTTGTTGAATATTGTAAACATTTTAGTTCGTTTAAAACGTTTTGTATACGAGAAGAAAAAAAACCTTCACGTATAACCGTATATTGTGTAAATTTTAATTAAATTATCATTAACCGTATAATTGGATCATCGCTAAGACTTTTCTATATGTAGATTGTTTAAGTATATATATAGAACCTCTTTAAGTGCATTAAAGTATTTATTTGAGCATTCAATGTCTCAGCTTAATACCGGTTTTCCGAATAGCTACAACTCGAAATTCTAATTTACGAGAAGCAACCGGCTAGCTTACGTAAACGGACATAACTAGTTTTCTCGAAAGTTAATTTTGGACCGCTTTAATTGCATCCATTCAAATTCGGATTAAACTGATTAGCATAAAGGTGGCACGGATTAGTCTAACGTTACAATTTTCTCTATATAGACATCAGATATATATTATAACGACTCTCACCTTCCGTATTCCTCTTTTGAGAAAGTGGGCTTGGGCAGGTTCAGGCCCGAGGTGAAGGGATTCTTTTTCTGGTTCGTCATGTGTCTATTGGCGTGCTGATCGAACATCGCCACCTTGTCGTTCAGGGACTCCTGTAACAAATAATTAACAAATGCGGTGTTATTGTTAAGGAATAATTGACATATTAGGTTGAAATAATGCGTTTTATGTTCTGTACTGATTGCCGTTATTGAAGGTAAGAATTTAAATCGCGCGTTAACAAAATTTGGAAAACAATAATATCTGTTATCAGCAACACGTCACTATTAAAAAATGCTGATAATTAAAAACTTTATAATGACAAATGATATTTTTATGATTTTTTCATTTAATTTATTTCGAAAATTTCCAACTTTCTGAATAAAATTAAAAAAAATCTCTCTTGAAAGAAAAATTCTCCAAAAAAACACTTCAACAATCAGCTCTCCTACCTCAACCCCTCAGCGCGATAATCACCGTAACGACGCTCGCACTTGTTATATATCTCTCTTTCAGCGACTTCTCCTTCTTCCACCCCTTCGAAACACTACAGAAAAAAAGTCAAGTTCGCCGCCGCGGCAACAACCTCAAACAGCCTCAACGACCCGGAACAAGAGCAGTAGCAGCAGCAGTAGCACTTACGACCGCTCGAGAGTGCACCTCGCGTCGGACTGTGCCTGCGCTCGTCGCTCGGCTCGCGACGTTGGCGCGGGGCTTCTTCTCGCTCTTCATCTAATCCGGTATGCGGGCACGCGGCGGCGCATCGGCCGCATAATTAGCGCGCTAACGCAAGAGATTTCGGCAGGTATCGGTATAGAGAGAAAGAGATCGCTGACGTCGTGATGATGTCGACGACGATGAGGAAGTCAGAATTAAGGGACTGATTGAGAGAGTAGAGCGGTAATGTCTATGTCGGCTGATTCAACTTTGCCTCTTTCTATACTACGCGTGAGCGAAAAGCGTCGCGGCTATGTATAGTGTTTTTCTTCTTTTGGCAAGAGCCGCGCGTACTGTCGACCTCTTAATTACTCGGATAATTTTTTGGTTTTGAGACTTTCTAAGATGTAGATTGGGATATACTTCTTCGTTTGGAATTTTCAGAATGACATTCGAAATTTATTTTTAATAGGCTCGTGGCGAGTTATTTATTTAATAATGATGATTCTTTTCGGATTTGGAAAGACTCGACTTTTACTTCAATGCTGTACTTCGAGCACCGCTGAGAAGAAGACCTAAGATTTCCCGAGTGAGAGCGTCTCTCGCATTCACGGTCGCGCTCTAATGATGCGCGAAAACTTTTAATGAGCTTTCCTCGAAACTGTATTAATCAAACTGGCAGGACGATAAGTCAAAAACTAATAGTGCTCTCGCTTTCCAAAATGCATCTATCGTTCATTCGTTCTATGTATTATACATGAAATCAAAGCAATTTGTAATTTTTTATCGAAAGAAAGTTTAAGAAAAATTGGTAAGTTTCGATGTTTGAAAGTTTAGTTTGAACTATATAATGCTTTCTTCGTAAGTACAGTTTTGTAAATAAATTTTCCCGAAAATGCATTTAACCCAACATTGAACGAACTATAGTAACCAGGAAATGTTACGAGGCGCACATCTTGGCGGCCAATACCGACTCCTATCCGCTTTTCGAAAATCACGAACTCCTCGAAATTAAAAAGCCACCGAAATTCCAAACCTATATTAGTCGCGGCTCAGCTAGCAAACCACCAAAAATACTTTCCTCATCCACTTCCTCATTCCCGAACGAAATAAGAACTCCCCTCTCAAAAAAAACAAAAAATTACATAAAAACTCCCGAGGAATTACCCAACCTCATCCATAAATCACTCCTCGCTCTCTACAACAAAGCCCCGAGATCCCACCTGCGCATCCGTATACCCATTTTACATAACCCCCGCCTGAGCTTTTCCCCATTTAAAGTCGTCGTCGCTATTGCGAAACCTCAACACCCCGCGAGTCATTTGCTTCGCTGCGGCATTAAATCGCGCAGACACGTGTTATAGGTCGTGTTTTCTGTGCGGATGCTCTTCTCTCTCGTGTGTGCGCCGCGCGATGATGAATAGCGCGCGAGCGAGAAGAAGAAGACGCTGGCGCGGCCGTGGCCCTGACCATAAATGCCCGATTTATGGCACGCAGCCGAACTTGAGTTCATTCAGCGGACGCGTGATCGCAACGGCGACAAAGACGAGACGCGACTTGAGTGTCTGCCTATATAACTCTTCTCTCGCCTCTCTGTGTTTTGACGAATTTTGAGTAATGGATGGCCGCTGGGCTTGACGTTGCTTTTTTTTCAGTCGGGTTGTGCGTAAAAAGTATATTTGCAGGATGACGAGAGAGGGGCGAAGTGGATTTTTAAATCTGGGCGGTAGAGGAACAAGTGCCAAGGAATTTTTCAATTAGAGACGCTCAAGAGCGTGGAAATAGACACAAGCGGGCGGTTTTGAAGTATTATAAAGGAAATCGTAATTTACGCTCGCGAAGGGGGGTTATAATAAAATTTTAGCGGGATTATGATGGGTATATATTAATAATAGTTTCGCGGCCCGGAGTTTGTTATTTAGTGCGCGGAAATTTTTCGTTTGATGTCGGAGGAAAGATTCGAAACGATTCTTTTGGAAAACTCTAAATTTGGCATGCACCTCCTTGTTGGAAATTTGTCGCTTTGCCCGACATTTACATCCATTACAACAACAATTAATTTGAATTATGCCGTATCACAATTATCAGTCTATATATACTATATATATAACAAAAGTTAAGGAATTTAGTCAGTTTGTATAATGAAATTACAGTCGAACTCTTAATGAACAAGATATCACAATTATATTCTTGATTTATGGAAAATATCACTGTCAGAAAACTTCCATGTATATATATATAGGTATATTGTGTTTACATTTTGCGTGTCCAAATGTACACATTGTACACCTATATATAGCGAAAATTTCTGACACTGTACTGTATAAACAAAATATTCAATACTTTCATTGTGTCATAATTTTGAATTAACATATAATAATATTTTATGCACTTATACATTATTTTGATATAAAAATGTTTCTATTCTATAAGAACTTGAATTATACACAAAAATACAAAGTTCGATTTTGAAGAAAAGACTAGCTACATCAAATCGTTAATCAATTCCATTACTTTATACATAATATGTACCGACTGTAAATTCATTTGTTTTCATTCGTGATCAAAGAACAACATCCTCCATCGATCAACACAATACTTACAAGCATGAGGGACGACATGTTGCCTCGTTCAAGTGGTCCTAGATATCACCCGCACAAACACTTAATATCCAGAGTAACTATATACTCTTGTCTCTATAGAATCTCTATATCTCTACCGCTCGACTCAAGCGCCGCTACAAAACTCAGTACTATCGGCAACTATCTCTCTCTCCTTTTCACTTCTCCCAACTCAGTTAGTACCTTGTACTATAATCGCGTGTATATGCAACCGGCGCTTCGGTGTGCTCGCCGCGAATAAACGACGCCTGGAGCCGACCGCGTGCTTTTTATATACGCGCGCCGCCGAAAAAGCTCTCCCCCCACTCTCTATCCACATCGGCGCGCTTTTCGCGCTTTACGGCATTTCCCGAGCCAGCGCTCCACGCGTGCTGCCAAATTCTCAAGAGGAGGCGTTGTTTCACCTGCGTTAGCATCAGCGTAGTTTTGCGATCGTGTGGCCGAGTCATTCATCTTGGCAGCTATACGAGCGAGCGCTCGGGGGATCGTCTTCGCGCGACACGCCACGTGAATCACCACCGCTGCACAAGATTCACCCTCGACGCTCCGTCACCTTCCCCGTTTCCCCCGTGGATTTCACGGATGGGTGGTTACCTGCTGCTGCTGAGAAATTTCAGAGAGATGCGGGCGAGGGAAAGGAAAGGTGTGAGGGTGACCGGATTTTGATGAAGGTTTATTGCTCCGGTGAGATATTGATGAGGACGAGATTGCAGGAGATGAATTTTCGAGGATAAAGTGCGTTTCATAATTGAAGAATTCTTGAATGTAGAGTATTCTTGGGGGGTTATATATATGTGAGCGCAGGCACGTGTCCGTGTCTAACGGGGATGGCGAGGAATGCGAAAAATTTCGACCAAACACTGCGCAGTAGAAGTTAATTTTGGATGGGACTCCGGTAGGTAGGCTTCAGCGATTTCTAGCAATTCGCGCAGGCGATTCCTTTAACGTCGCGCGCGCGTCGTCGACTAACTTAGAAGTTCATTACGTTTTTTCACACGCGTGACTGAGAAACTAATATTTGACTTTTTGAAGAATAACAACATTTTTTTTCTTTACTTTCGAAAAATATTTTTTTCGTCTATAGACTGCGCGTGGACGTCAAAATACATTTCAGGGTTCGGTTGCTATCTCTATTTTAAAATAACGGTTATTGTTTTATTTTTTATTTTTTTACATAATTATGATAGTTTGGGAGAAACACAAATGACTCTGTAAATCATATTTTTACAAATTATTGGCAGAGAAAACCGATGAACGTTCGTAAAGCTCGCGGAATGTCAAGAAATCATCTTTGAAAACACTTTGATGGAAAAATTGTTTGTTTTTAGGTTCCTTGAATATCGGAAACCATAACTTCCGCTTGAAAGAAGGAAGAACTTTATAAGTGTATATAGGATCCCAAAAATTATGAATTGCTCGTTCAAGCTCTTAACGTCGATATATTTATTTACAGGAAAGCTTCAATGAAATATTCGCTCGGCGTTCAAGTATGCCGCCGCTGACGTCATTAAAGCTCTAACGAAGCATCAAGTATTCGCATTAAATTTTACGCGTGCGCAAAACATTAATGCGTTTGAAAGTCTTACATAAAACTCCTAAATTTAACACTAAATTCAAGCACTTCTTTGTCTGCTTGTTTGAAAGTTGCAAAATTGTTTAAGCTATAGAGTCACTGCTGACTTTCCTCGTTCGCAATAAACAAAAATGACCATGAAAAGTTAAAAAATGAGTATCTACATGTTTATTTGACAAAATAATGAATTGTAGTAATAATAAATTTGTATTTAGACAATTTCTGAAATTTTAACAGATATACTAAATTCGTAAGTGACATGTACAATAATCAGACCTAATACTCTACATGTAGATGATCGATTAAAAAGACAATCGGGATAATTAATCACTTTCAAGACACATAAAAACGTTAAAATTTTTAAGAAACTGCAAAAAAGTGAATGTTGTCTAAAAATGATGAATAACGACTTATTTTGAAAATCTTGATGTGATCACGCAACCGTGATTTGCACAGGACCATGTCACGAGTCCAAATATGTTTTCAAATTGCACGGGACTATGATTCTGCGTACACAATAACAAGTTAAAATAGAAAAGCGAATCCGAAATATGAATCATGAATTCCAAAGCACAGGTTGATTGCTTTACATCGGGAGTACGCAGTTTCAATTTCCGGAAAAGGAAATACAAAGCACTTCCTCCGGAAACTCATGTTCGCGAGTTCAAAGAGATGTTCAAAATTTCTTCGTCGTGATTACATCTTCAATATTCAGAATTAGAAACCTAGGAATCAATGATTTCATAAACTTACTGTTGCCACATTTCCAACTCATCTTTGATGAATAATACCATATTCCATTGGAAACTGCAAGGAATATCGAAATAACGTCAAAACGTTTCCACGTCAAAATATCAGCAGCGTATTATTCCACTTCCAAAGCCTCGCAAACTTTCCTACTACGCAACCATCCCTCAGCTTCTCGTCAACATCCTCAGCGATTTTACGCATTATAAATTACACAGACACGCAGAACGCGCGCTCTCGCGAACAAAGAATCCCCGAAGCTGCTGCAAAAGGTCATATAAGCTGACAAATCGTCGAAACTGGCATCCGGCGTACACGCGCTTGCTCCCGGCTGCCCGCTTCGGCATTCGCATTCCACGGCTAATTTTACGCGTTATAATCTGACAGTGGGAATCCGCTAAATATAGAGCGGCGGCTGCCTGCCTGCCGCGCCGGCCGGCTACCCTCTCTCTCTCTTTCTCTCGTGGGAATTTAAGAGAGAGAGAGACATTGGAAGAGAGCGTCAAACTTTCGTGCACGCATCGATCCTCGACGCGAAAATACTTTATACGACAGAGAGTCCGTCGTTGCTGGACGAATTCGATCGAGCGCAAAGGAAGAAAGAGGGAGAGCCAGAAGATGAGGTCGGTGCCAGGATCGGACAAAGAGGCTGCGCTGTGGAGAGGAAGTGAAGAGGTAGGATGACAATATGAATGGTTTGTTTTGCTGCCGAGTGAGATACGGATGTGAGGAGATGGGGGAGGAGAGGGGAAGAGGTTCTGGAAGGTATGTACAGGCGGGTTTGTAAAAATAAGCTTTACGGATAAATGAGGACGAGTCGGTGTTTTGAAGTCGAGAGGAAAAAGTTGGAGGAGTGAAACAAGGCCGTATGCAATATTTCTGTAATTATTGTCTCGCTCTTGTAAATTCTTGAAAATTTCTCTCGTCAATATGAAAAGTGTTATTGTCTTGTCTTGAAATTCTTGATCATATTGGGGTTACGCAGACGTGCATCAGTAAACGAGTCAATCATTAGAAAAGGTCTCAAACCTAAATACCCGGAAAACACGAGATCCACGCAAAAATGGAGTTACCAGATGTGCGACAAAAAGCAAGTCGATTATATAAAAAATCTTAAACCTAAATAGTCGGGGCACTCGAGGTCCACGTAGAGAAGGAAGGTGGGCAGACCCGAAACGAGTTGATTATTTGGGTTTCAGACCTTTTTAAATAATTTACTATTAAAAATATTCTTAAATTTAAGATACTTTCAAGTTACAAATATATTAGGTTTAATACAAAAATAATAAAATTCGACACAAGTATAAATAAATGCCAAATTAGAAATTTGATTTTTCCTTCCATATATGTGCCGCCAGCCAGAGTGTAGTTCGCACACCTAAGTAAGCCGGCCTGATGAGATAGAGGAGTCATCAATTGCCGAAGTTTATTAAGTTAATAAAGACGTCTTTGTGTTTGAGAGTTGAATAATTGTTTTTATTTAAGTAGTTATTATGATTATTTCAATAAATTATTACGATTAGAAAATGTTAAGTTATTTTCAAGACAGGGCAAGATTCTTGACATTCTTGTCACCACGATCTTGATATTGCATAGAATGTTATCTTGAATATTGAGGCAAGACAATACAATATCAAGACTAATTGCATAAATCACAAGTAATGGACAAATTTCAAAAGGGGGTTCGTCAGGGGCGGACTAGCAGTGTAAATCAATCGGTGCAATCGCCGATAGGCCGATGCCATTGGCGGGCCCGTTCGACCCACAATTAAAATATTAAACCCATCTTATCTTACGCACAGAAAGTGATCGATGAAAGACTTAAATGCCAAACCCCTTGAACCCCACTCACAGCAAGTGACTGATGAAGAAACAAATGCCAAACCGTAACGAAATGGTGTCCAGTATTGAAGCTCGCGAGATTCGCTGTCCATCCCTGTCTTAATCAAAAACTTTTCCCTTTCTTTTCTCTCTTTAAAACTTTAAATTTTAAGAATCATGGAAATAAGAAGACCATGTTTTGTCAAAATATTTTTTTTTTCAATAACATAAAGAAAATAGGAATACTTTACTATATTCTTAGATGAGCTAATTAACTGGCATCAACAGTACACTAGGTTTTAAAAGGATCATTAAAAATGTTAATTAAGGAAGAAATTAAGGAGATGTCGGAACCAGTGTCCAACTATAAAGTCTGACATATTTTTACATTTTTCATGCTGCGTGTTTCAGAATTTAAAACTTCATTAATTCTTTTTGATGACCGTTGTCCTTTAAGTTGAATCATTGACAAAATAAATTATCTGAATAATAAACAATTCGACGTAAACTCGGCTCTAACATCCTCTCCATCTTTTAGTTTAAACTATAACGAACCATTTCCATAAAAAAATCATGAAACACTGTTGCCATCCAAAGTATTTATATAAGCTATTCGCGATAACCTTGAGATTCTGATTCCTGAGCTGTATTATATTTTTGAACTTGAAAAAGTGTTATACAATGAGGAAGTTCACGTAACGGTATTCTTGGAATTAGATATCTTGTATCCTGCAGAAACTGTGCCAATTGTAATAAAACTTTATTTTTTACAAAAATGTGAGCAACATTGCAAATCGTATGATTGATTGGCATATCGTGAGTAAAAAAAATAAAGTTGTTAGTGCGGGATTACAATGTTTTGTCTAGAAAAAAAAACGAGATATATTTTTTGTCCAGTTTAATAAAGAAGACCACCTTCAAAACTCTGAGCTATGATTTTGGCAAATCATATCATTAATCGAAGAAATTGAAGAGAAGTATTGTGGAAGATCTAAGTTCGATTTGAAATTTCTATCCCTGCTTTTCCAATAATCAAAGCTATCTTATTAGTTAGAGATAGTAATAATCATCAATAATAAAGAGCCAAAATTTGGAATCGTAGAATTAAAAGTATCTATCAAGTCCCAAATCTCCATCCAACCCCTTAAACAACTCCCCCTCAATAACAGAACAAAAAGCTCTATCTCCCTTATATACACCAGTTCAACAACCGGCCAACAAAATCATTCTCGCTTCAACAATCTACACAGCACTACTGTATCATCATCATCACCACTACCGCAACATCGTTTCCTCGAACGAAGCTAAACCTCCGCGGCATGAATGAACGAACCAACCGACTATCTCTCTCGGACGATGGTATCATCAAGAAAAGTCGGGCGCGATCCGGTTTTGCGAAATCTCCGCTTACGAATTTTTGGCAAACGCGCCGATTTCGGGGAAAGTTAGTCGCATACACCAGTCACGTGATTCCACGCGCATAATCGACCGCGAAGATGTACGAGCTTAACGCGCGCGCGGATGCGTTTGATTTATGGACGATGCACGTGTGTGCGCCCGGAGAGAGAGACGGAGGCGATCGATAATAATTTTTGCCCGTACGCGCGTCATCGGCGACATCCTCGCCGAGGAAATACCCCGACGAGTTGAGCCAAAATTGTATGTTTTTCGGAATTTATTAGGTGCTTTTTATAAATGGGCCTTTTTCGACGGGTAAAATGCGCGTGGCGGTTTTAAAGCGGGTCGGGTTGTTGAAATAACTGTGGTATGCATTGCAGTCGAAATTTAAAGAAAGATTCTGAGGATTTGAGGTGCACGTGTGAGCGAATAGTTATTGATTTTTTAAATTATGTTTCAAAAAAGTGTTCAAAACTATTTGATAAGCGATTCCTATGCAAATCTATATAGATGGTATTATTCTGATCTGCCATGATCGTTATATTGATGTTTTTCTTTGCATAATGTAAACTTACATGGTTTATCATCGTAATTTTTGTTAAGAGCTCATTAGCCTGTCTATTATTTCCAACGAGCAAATAAATAACAATAAATTTGAGTAACATGTCATTTAGTACTAAAGTTTCAAAAAATTTGTCTTTTTGAGATACAATAGACTATACATTACATAATTTGATTATCAATATAATATTTTTAGTGAAGTTCCTTGATAAACTTCTATTTTAATCTATCAATATTTTAGGCAACTTTTCATTGAATTTAATTTTACTCATAAGAGATTCTATCTGTCATGATACTAATTAATGCCACTAAATTATCTTACATTCTCCATCTTTAAAACGGCGATTACATTAATATCTTCAAGTATATTCATAAGTGTTTCAAAGCATCCTTGACATCGTTAGATACATTATAGGATTGTAAGTACTTCGTGAAATCCATTTTGTTTAATACGAACATGACACATAACAACTCATACATTATCACGAATATTTCGTCTTACAAGGAAACTCGAGACTACCACTAAAAGACTTTATCTTACATTATGCTACCGTTTATAAAAGAAGCCAATATATCAACACTCGTTTAGCCATGACCAGCCGCGAAAAAATCTCGAAGTACTCTAAACAGAGGAGAGCAGAGCTAAGCGTTTACGCTGTAAATTTGGTTTTCAGTGGAACAATTTGGGATGGTGATTCACGAGGGAAACCTCTCAAAATAGATGTATACACCTACAACATACAGTCAAAATTGTCTATTTCCGTATCGTTTACTAAATAACAAATTATATTTTTACCCCACGTGCTTGTGCACTGTTGTCACAATTCTATAATCATGTCATTACTCCAACCGATATTTTTATTTCAACATATTTAAAAAGTGTATCATTTTTATAAAATCGAATCATCATGTATTTTCAAAAATTGTTTACAATGCAGCTTCTTATTATATCCGACAAAGTTAATAATACATGAACGATTACCGGACCGCATAAACTTCATTCACGTTTTATTCCATTGTGTACACTCGCACGGCGCATTAAATTAAAAACATTTGGTTTTCATTGACTTGCCGTACTGAAATAAACCTAGGAGCGTAAAATAGATACATCTGACGTATAAAGTAACCGTTAATTGCTGCCACCAGACTGTTATTGTTTTTTCGCGCTCATTCTGTTATTCAAGCCGGCAACGAAACCTTGACGCATACCGATCATCAAACCCATTTATATACGCATATATCATAATTCGCTCCGAAATAAAATGATAATCAATCTCCTCCCCCTTAACACAAACAAACAACCAAACCTCCCTATCAAAAGCCCACGTGGCAAAACATCACGTCAAAACTTCCCTTCCTCGAAAAAAAATCCACGCGTTTATTCATCCACCCAAGAATACCTCCTGCACCCCAAAAATATCTCCTTCTCGTTGCTGCACAACAACTAAACGCGCGGCCTCGGCGCGTTGCATGTACCTACGCGCGTGTCGCCAATAGTCAAAAAGAGCGTCCGGTTTATATTTTCCCGATGCGCTCTGACGCACGAGCGGAACTTCCACCCGCGGTTACTCATCCTGTCGTCGTCATCCCCCGCGCGCGACACTGCACAACTCTCTCGGAGCCATAAAAGGCGCGCGATTCAAAATTAGACCTGTTTTTGCGCTCGCGCGCGCGGCGCCTACACGTGAATGTTTTACTGAATGAACCGCTACGTCAGAGCCTGCGAGTGCGAGGTGGTTTCCACGCGAGCGAGGAACGCGTAAACAGGGATACTAATGATGATGATGAGGCGAGATATATATACTGCACGTGTGTTTACGATGAAAGATGTGGGTGGTGTATAAGCCGAAGGTCGTGTCTACTGGACGCCGCGAGCGTTGTTAATGGTGTTTTTCTATCATTGTTTGGTAAACAGCTGTAGGGGGTATTTTTGGCCCGTGGAATCTCGATCGGAGCTCCGATCAAGCTAATTTCGGCCGGGATCATTTGTAATTTTAGATTTCTCGTGCAGTGTTGCGGGTGCCATGTCGTATATGGTTGTTGGAAAACACCTGCGGCGTTCGTGGAAAACAATGTTGAAGTCGGGGGCAACGGCACGCGCGTTATAATACAGGGGAACTAATAACGCGCGCGTGGCATTGATGCGTGGAATTCGAAAAATGTGTTCGACCTTCAGTGTGGTAGGGTCGACGAACGACCCGCGTACTCTGTTACCCAATATCGCTGTCTTGCGATGAAGATAAGTTCTTTGAGCGACGGTTCAAGTACGGCGGTGAAAACGTGCCGTTCTGGAATGCTATGTGTGTACATATGAGATTGAATGTTTATATAGTGTGTGGTTGGGATATTTTTTTATATCTGGCGGGATGAACTGTTGCATTAAGAGTCAAGGTGGTGGGTTATTTTTTTTTTACTCGTAGTGGTACGATGACTTCTGATGCGCACAGCTGGAGCCCTTGGGAGGTGTCAGTGACTTAAGAGGGGTCGAGGTATACCTGAGTGAAGAAAAATAAAGATGTGTCAAATATTCGTGAGCCACGCGCGATGGTTTTCTTTATTTGGTCATTAGGTAGCTAGAATCGATAATTTGCTTTTCAATTAGTGCTTTTATGAATAATCATTATCAATATTTTTACGAAGATGCATTGAACTAAAAGACCACCAATATCTACTGATGCAACATTTTTCATCTAATTTTATAGATAAATTGTCTGGATAAATATAGTTCAAGCTCATTTACATTTCAATATCAATAATGGCAATAGCCTCTTCCTAGCTCCCTCAAAACACGGAAGAAATATCCAAGTCAATCTTCCGCTCGACTCTTTACCAACCTCGGAGAACCTTGAAAATCATAGCACGCATCACACACGCGTGCAACACCTATGAAACAAACGTGCTCGCGCAATATACCTCTCGTCGCTTATTCTCATTCAAGCTCACTTGGCAGCTCCTCCGCCGCAGTTCTCTCTCTGATGCGCTGCCCGAGGAATTCCGCGCGGCAATTAGGCGAATCTCTCGCGCCGCGGGTGGAAAGAAAAACGGTTCCGGTGTTCTCTCTCTCTCTCTCGTTCTCCCCCGCGACGACCTTGTCGCAACACCGACGACGCTGACAGCCGCGCTCGCTCGCGCTAACGAGTTCACGAGCCGCGAAATAAACAAACGCCACGTGCATGCCAACGCCGGGATTTTTTATTTTTCCTTGGTTTTCAGAGACAGAGAGAAAAGTGCATCAGTGGCGAGGTGGTTTTTCGATTGAGGAGGGACATGTGCCAAGGAAGCGGCGATTCTTGGCTGTTGGGGATTTGTTTGTTTTGCGGGTTTTTCGGTTTGGTTTGGAGTGCGAAGTGGATTGGAGCGGGAAAGTGCGACGGAAAATTTGTTGATAAATGGGAATAGCTGAGGTGTGGACGGTTCGTGTGGAAACAAATAGTTTTATTGGGATGTTGCGTTAGATTGGTGGTGAGAGATATGAGCGCTCCGTTTATGGCTCGACGCAAAGTTAAAGTCAAGGTTGATTTAATGAAAGTATTTATGGTAGTGGATTTCGATGGTTTGAAAACGTTAAAAAAGAGTAGATGGACTGATTGAATTATCCAAAATTATGTTTAATCGTTTCAGTATATGTTAAAATTTTGGTCAGTTATCATCTCTACATGATACGTAATGAAAATAAATCAATTTCATATATTTTAATACCGAACGTTAACATATCTCCATAAAGAAAATATCAAACAGCCATAAGTTAGCTTACTTGCCACCAATTAAAATTTCTACAATAATAACAGCGCGTCACATTTCTCCTACAACCTGACAGTACAATGAAACCGCTTCTTTTTACTTCATATATTCCGCTGATAAACGGCCCCAGTCGCCCTGTTTCATAAACTTTATCCAAATGTCCATATCGTTTTGTAAGCTCATAAAAAAAACACACAGTCTCCAAGGCGACACTCGTTAAAATATTTACTTCTCCCCGTATCTTATTGTATATATATATATTTTCTCAGGCGAATAATTCACAAAGTGCGCGGCGCGAATGATGATTCGTTCTACCCGCTCGTGCCGGCCGCACGTGACGACGACTTTCGGGCGCCACACGCGGATATATTTATATACGATATTATATATAGATATTTTAGCGACTGAACTGGCGGCATGGAATCGCTTAAAATAATCCTTTCTTTTGCCGAAGATTATCGTTAAACACTCTTCTGTCGTCAGCTGGGGGACATGGAAATAAAAGCGAAAATACGTCGCTAGTGAATGAGACATCCGGTTGGCTAGAAAACTGTAGCATTTTGGGGGGCCAATAAAACTTTTTCGTGTTTTTCGTCCTGGTTATTTTGATAATGCTCGAAATCTTCCCTTACGTAAAGATAACTCTCGGTGTATATACATCATACTATTTTCATCTCGTAAACTAGTCATTTTCCTTGACGAGCCGTCGGGGTCTTTTATTAGAAAATAGACAATTTTATTAAAAAAACAACGTAATAATAAGTGCGTCAAGGAAAATATTCGCGACACAACAGTCTTGAGAGCGCAAACACTGGCAATAAATAATAACCATCACAAACAAACACTTACACATTCGTTATTCACTTTATATTATATTAAAATAAAAAAACTTGAACAGTTCACCTTTGACAAACTGCCCTGGCACACGGGGTAGCTCATAATTTTGAAAAAATGACAAATCTCCGGATAGAAGTCGCGGCTTTTAAAATAACCGCGTGACTAAGGTTCATTCCCCTCGTCCCGGAGCCGACTAATCATCATCATCAACATCATTGTTTTGCCGTTAACAGGTGCGGCTGTTCGCTTTCGCAAGCGCTCGATCCCGTGCCAACTGCTCGTCGAACAATCACGAGAACTTTGAATTGCACCCCGAAAGAATCCGACACCCGCCATTCGTCATTACGCAATTAAACCCCACTTATACATGTATACACACACACACACCGAAACACGAGAAATATTTTCTTTGAAAATGTTCAACTATTCGATCGTCAAACAGACTATGAATCCAAGAAGATAACGCGTGGCGTGCATGCAGCATTGCGTCATCCGCGCACCGCGTCTATTAATTTCTGACATTCAAGAGCTGTCAATAACGCTATAGCGCTCGTTCTCTAGATTTGGCAATCGACATATCTCCTCTCGCTCTCTCATCGCGCGCCAAAATCGCATCTCTATAGACCGGAGGAGCATCAGCGCCGCGCAAAAGAGTCGTCGCACTTTTTCTCCGACGCCCCCGTTATTTCCGTAAATACAGCCGAGCCAAGGCTCTCTCTCTCTCCGTTCGTCAAAACACACGCACATTCACACAAACGAATAAAATCCAAAGCCGGGAAATTCTTGAGCGAGAACGGCTGAACCCGCGGAACTGACAGTCGAAAAAGCTATTTTCAGTCGCGAGTCGACTAAGAATAAAGGCCTCGCACGCGCGAACATTGGTTATGTCGCGTATTTCGGATTCGCGCCGGAGGTTTTACGGCCGCTGTGGGAATTTGGGAATGTGGAATGAGCGGGACACGGTGGTGGGGCTTTTTTATTGAAATTTTTTAGGAATCTGACGGGTTGGAGGAGGAAAGTTGGGTGGAGTGGAGTTAAAGTTAGAAAAAATTGTGTATTTTTGAGAAAGATGTAAGGAATGTTTGAGATGGTTTATTTATAGGGGAAATTCTGCCATAAGTTTTGATGAGATTTACTGGGTTTTAAGTTCGCTATAAATGTTTGTAATATGTATTTTTATTTAAACAGGTTGTGTGTAGTGCGAATCACAATTATTGATTTTATGATAAAGATCGCTTTAAATAGTGTACTAATAATTTTGATGTTTCTATAAATAAGTATTTATTTATTTTTAATTTAAATATTATAGTCTAGAAAAATGTTTTTGTTGAAAAATATTGTTTTGAATATTTGAGTATTACAAATATCTCTCCACGATTACATTATGTGTAGAAAAAGCGGTATACCTATTATTTAAAATTGTTGACCTACATTTTAAGAAACTATACAGTAAATGATTTCGTTTTTTACTAAAGCATCGTTTGCTTGAAAACATCAAAATTTGCAAATTCTTGTATATCTACACTGAGAAAAATGTTATACTAAAATTTATTACAAACGTAATAAAAATTACTATATTTTGTAGGAATGCTCGGACGAACTGGAATTGTAGTAACTTTTGCTATCCAACAT